>ML796576.1:362692-373501 GCA_009831015.1 Picea engelmannii
AAAAAGGGTTCAAGAAAGGTACTGTTGACAGTAACCTTTACATTAAGTCTGAAGGTGATAATTTACTAGTTGTTTTGGTTTATGTAGATGATATTATTTTTGGCTATACTAATGAATCATCTGTCCAGTGGTTTGCTAATTCTGTGCAAATAGAATTTGAAATGTCCATGATAGGAGAACTGTCATATTTTCTTGGCTTACAAGTTAAACAAAGCTCTACAGGAATTTTTATTTCTCAAGAAAAATATTTGAAAGAGATGTTGAAGAAATTTTAGATGGAAGATTCCTCTACAATTAGCACACCTATGGTGGTTGGTTGCAAGATGAGTAAAGATGATATCTCACCTGATGTTGATCAAAGTACATATCGCTCTATGATAGGAAGTCTTTTGTACATCAAAGCATCCCGTCCTGATATAATGCAAGCTGTTGGAATGGTAGGTTGTTTTCAGTCTGCTCCTAAACAAATTCATTTGGTAGCTGTCAAAAGGATATTTAAATACTTGAAGGGAACAATGAATTATGGTTTGTGGTATCCTAGAAATCAGAATTTTCAGTTAACTTCTTATTCAGATGCAGACTGGGCAAATTGTGTTGATGAGAGAAAAAGCACCAGTGGAGGAGCATTCTTTTTGGGTGACTCATTAGTTGCATGGCTTAGTAAAAAGCAAGGATCCATTTCATTATCCACTACAGAGGCAGAATACATTGCTGCTGCTACTTGTTGCACACAAATTTTATGGATGATACAAGCTCTTGCAGATCTGAAGGTAACTTATAGTGATCCTATTCCAATTCATTGTGATAACACCAGTGCCATTAGTGTCTCCAAGAATCCTGTTCTTCATTCCATGACTAAGAATATTCCAATAAAGTACCATTTTCTCAAAGAACAAGTTACAAACATAATTGTTTAGTTGAATTATATTCCTTCCAAAGAACAAATGGCTGATATCTTTACTAAACCATTAGCAACGACCCCTTTTGGATATCTTCGTCAAAAATTGGGGGTTATAATTACTTGTGTCTAATCTGTTCACCTGGTCAGGGGGAGTACTTATTGAATATCTGGTGTATTTCCAAGAAGCTTATAGTCGACAGGGGGAGTATGTTTCGCAACAGATCAGGGGAAGAATGTTTCTTCTTTGACATTGATGTCAAAGGGGGAGAAAATAGTTCGGGAGGAGAGTCGAGTACGAATGCATGTGGGTGCTTGTGTTGCCATCAATGCCAAAGGGGAATATTGTTGGAAAATATTTAATAGACAACGAATGGAAAATATTTAATAGACAACGAATGGAAAATATTTAACAGAGAGTGAATGCTTGTCATTGATGGAAAGTACAACAATGAATATGGCATGAGTACAGGAAGTTTGTAATCAATAGGAAAACAGAAGATAAGTTCAGGAAGATCAAATGATCGAAGGCAACGCAACATTGATCGAATGATCGAAGGCCCGTAAAGTTTGAGAAGCATTTTTGATTGATGGATCTCATTCAAAATTCCTGAAAGAATGAGGGCCGTCAGATCAGAATGTAGACAAGAAGAGCGCTGAAGAGGAGGACCAATCTCAGATGTTAGATCCAAGTGCAGGACCCGACCATCATTGGATCAAGGAGAACCTGCACGCCTTTTAAAGTATAACAAGGAGAAGCGGGCGTAAAAAATTTTGAAAGAAGGAGGACCATCCATTTATGGGTAGGACACATGGGGATAGATCGTCATTTCACCGACTGGAGAGTAAAAGGAATAGGGTTCCCTAACCTCTCGAAATAACGATATGTGAAATCGTGATTTAATCTGAGCCGTCAGATCAAGGTTGAATCTAGACCGTCGATTCTAATCCATGTCAGAGTTTCAGGGATCGAGAGTTGGAGATGTCAAGTAATATCAACCACATGAATCTCAAAATCGTGATATGCGAAATCACGATTTAATCTGAGCTATCAGATCAAGGTTGAATCTGAACAATTGATTCTAGTCCATGTCGGAGTTTCGGGGATCAAGATTTGGAGATGTCAAAGATAATTAACAACAGGAATCCTGATATCGCGATATGCGAAATCGCGATTTAATCTGAGCTGTCATATCAAGATGGAATCTAGACTGTTGATCCCAGTCCATTTCGGTGTTTCGCAGATCGAGTGTTGGAGATGTCAAAGATTATTAACAACAGGAATCTCGATATCACGATTTGTGAAATCGTGATTTAATTTGAGCCGTCAGATCAAGATGTGATTTGGACCGTTGATCCGACTCCATTACGGAGTTTCGTGGATCGGGACTTTAAAGTGACAAAAACACTGAACTTCAAGAATGTCGAAATCACAATATGTGAAATCACAATTCAATCTCAGTCGTTGAATCAAGATCAGATCTGAACCGTTGATCTAACTCCATATCGGAGTTTCGCGAATCGCGACATGGAGAGGCAAAGAAAACAATGCAACAAGAATGTCAAAATCGCGATATGCGAAATCGTGATTCAATTGCAGCCGTTGAATCAGGATCAAATCTGGACCATGGAATCATAGGACATGTGGCAAGCGATCGAAATTTCGCTGACTTGGGGTCAATGGAGCATAGTGTTGAAATTCACGAAACGAGAAATCGTGAAAGCACTTTATGCATAAGCGCGTGGTCATATCCATTGATCACATTGATGGAAGATGGAGGTAGAAGCTAGAGGTGCTAAGCTTGGCCACAGAAATGCTGAAATGAATGAAAGATCTCATGAAGCCAATCCAACGGTGCAGGTGAATTTGAACAAAGATCGGAGGGTTACTGTTCTCTCTCACAGTTAACTCCTCAGTTATGAATCTGTTAGTGAAACGGACTCATGATTGCCAATTAGTTGGCATTTCAGTTGCTTAGACAGTTGTCTTTCTTTTGCCTAAGGAAATGCGAAGTGCAACAGTCGTGGATGTGTGTATAAAAGAAAATGAGACAGACTGTCTGCAGTAGGGAGTTCTGTATGAAAAAATGAATGAAACAGTAATAAAGGGAAAATCGTAGAATGTGCAGTGTGAGATGGAGAACTGCATAGTGTGAGATGAAACTCACTAAAGAGTAACAGATGATGAAGAGAAGTGGAAGCAGAGTAGAATGACAGAACAAGTTGATGCAGAGCAGATCTGCTAAACAGACAAAGGAAGAGAAGAATAGCAGAACAGTTAGTAGAAGACCAGATTTACAGAACAAAGAAAGATTGGTAAGAATTGATTTATCTGCGTAGTTGACTGGTTATTTATTTATTCATATTTTAGGGAGGTTGGGAGGTGCTCAGGAGGACTATTGTCCTCAGAGATTCAAGTGAGAGCTTGAATACATGAAGTTGTAGCTTCCATATGGTTGCAGCCAGAGAAACGAGGGTGGCAGGGTGGTGCAAGGGAGAACAAGTGTTCTCTGTTATACAGGTTGGAGCCTGTGTAACTGGAAGTTGGTGCTTCCATCCAGTTGGTGCTGGAACATTAAGGGAGTTGGTGCTTACTTCTAGTGGGTGCTAGAGAAACTAGAGAGTTGGTGCTCTCAAATAAGTTGCATCTTGTAAAACAGAGGTAGCAGCCTCACATTGAGTTGGTTCTCAATCATAGATGATGTACAAAACTTAAAAGACTACCTATCATTTCGAAGAAGAAGAGGTTTTCTCCCTTTATGGGTTTCCTCGTGAAAATATATCTCTGTGTATACCTTATGTGTGACTGATGCTCTTTAATTTTACTGTCCATATGCTGTATATTGTTGATGATAACTTGAATAAAGATTAATAATGTTTTAATAGACTTAAAATTGTTTAAGCTCAATTACAACTGATTCACACCACCCCCCTCTCAGTTGTGTTAGTAATTTCAACAGGGCCATCCACCTAGCTTGTCTAGCATTGAGCTTTGGTTGGTCAAATAGATATCGCAATCCATAATGATCTGTCATAAGTACAAATTTTCTTCCCAGGAGGTAATGCCTCCACATTTTCAAGGCATGCACTATGGCATCCATCTCTAGATCATGGGTCACATAGTTGACTTCATGCTCATTCAATTTTCAGGACTCATAGAAGACCACACTTCCTCCTTGCATAAGGAATCCTTCGAGCCCTTCCTTACAGGCATCTGTGCACACGAGGAAGTCAGCTTCAGGATCGATGATCTTCAACACGGGTGCATGGGTCAGTAGATGTTTCAGGGTCTGAAATTTTTCTTCACATTTCTGTGTCCACATGAATTTTGTTCTCTTCTTTTGGAGGGCATTGATTGGACAACCAATATTGGAGAATCCTTTTATAAATGTACTATAGTATCCTGCTAATCCCATAAAGGATCTGATATCCAAAACATCCTTTGGGGTAGGCCATTCCATGATAGACCTGATTTTGTTAGGGTCTACTGCTACTCCTTCTTCGGGTAGAACATGGCCTAGGTAATGTATTTGCTTCTGGAAGAAGTCACATTTTCTAAATTTGGCATAGAGATGATGTTCTCTTAGCACTTGTAGCACAAGCCTATGATGTTCTTCATGCTCTTCTCTATTCTTGGAGTAAATTAATATATCATCAATAAAAACTAGTACAAATTTGTCTAGGAATTTGCTAAGTACATTGTTCATCAAGCACATGAAAGTGGCAGGGGCATTGGTTAACCCAAATGGCACTACCACAAACTCATAGTGACCATACCTCATCCAGAAGATAGTTTTATGGATGTCTTCACCCTTAATTCGGACTTGATGGTATCCTAACCTCAAGTCAATCTTTGAGAAAATAGACACACCCCCCAATTGATCGGATAAGTCATCGATCTTGGTCAAGGGGTACTTGTTCTTTATGGTTACCTTATTGAGTTGTTTATAATCTATACACAGTCTAAGGGTACCGTCCTTCTTTTTCACAAATAGGGCTGGTGCTCCCCATGGAGACACGCTGGGTTGGATATAGCCCTTATCCATCATTTCTCTTAATTGCAATTTGAGTTCAACTAACTCGGGTGTGCTTATCCGATAGGGTGCCCTAGACACCGACACCGCTCCTGGTGCAAGTTCTATCGAGAAGTATATGTCCCTTCTCATAGGTAGACCCGGTACCTCTTCCAGAAGCACATCTCTGTATTCTCTCAAGGTAGGGTGGTCTTCAAGGCTTGGTTTGTCATCTTCAATAGTTTTCAACACCTATATTGCGTATAGGGAACATCCTTTTCAGCAATACTTTCTCATTTGTAGAGCTGATATTTGTCTCACCGAGACAGGTTTTCGGATCCCTTGAAGGGTTATCCTTTTCCCTTCTTTACTTACACATTCTAAGGTTTTATGGTAACAGTCCAATCTGGCTTTATGGGTGGCTACCCAGTCCATACCAATCAATAGATCATATGATCCCAGGGGTAATATGTTAAGGGTTGCTTGGGTGGGGAATTCACCCAACATTAATTGGCAGGTTGGTATGACCTCTGCTACCCTTCTTTTGTTGCCAGTGGCTAACTGTACCAACCATGGCTTGGTAGGTTTTTGTGGCTATAGTTTACACTTATCAACAACCTTAGGGGCTATATAACTTAAATTTGAACCAAGGTCAATCAAAATAGATACTAGATGGTTGGAAATCATACCTTCTATTTCCACCACTGAAGCTTGGTGGTCAGCTTGGTTATTATCCAAGGCTGCATAAATTTGTGGCACAGTACTAGCCACATCATTGATGGTGGTAGCTTCCTGGATGTTGTAAATTATCTGACTATTCTGTTGTCGGTGTGGAAAGTCTCTCAGTAGATGTTCTTCTCCACAACCCCAACATTTCAAAGGTTCTCTCTTTGGGTTATCAGTCTTTACTGGGGCAGATCCATAAAGTTTATTTCCGCTCAAGGAGGGAAAGTTATGCTGGTGTACACTTCGGGCTCTTAAGATCATCCTTGAGTTCTTTTTATAATCCTTAAATCTTGGGGATTTAAGCCCCTTTTTATGGAATCCTGAACTATTCTTCTGCTTCCAACCTTCACGAGGTTCTGTTTGATGTCCAAGCTATTCATAACAATATCTTTCCTTTCAGATATTATCTTCTAGGGTCGTTGGTTCGTCAAATTCAATCCTGTTCTGATAGTTCTTAGGTATTCCACTGATGAATCGTTGCACCTTTGCCTTTTCTAATTTTATGTAGGGTACATACCTCAGCAACTCGAGGAATTTGCTGACATATTCCTCTATGGTGAGTTGCCCCAGCTTAAGTTCATAGAATTGTTTAGTCTTTTCATCGAAATATTTTTCCGACAGATACTTCTTCCTGAAGTATTTCTCAAACCGTTCCCAAGATAGGCCTTCTTCGTGAATCCCTTTTACATTCTTAAGGTATTCGCACCAAATTGAATCCTTTCCATTCAAGTTGAAGGTGGCTACTCGGGCCTTCAAATTTTCTGAGAAGTCATGGACTCTGAAATACTTCTTTAGTACAAGCAGCCAGGCCTCTACTTCCTCTCCTTTCTTTATTTGACCGTCGAAGGAGGGTGGTTTGGCCTTCCTGAATTCTTTGAATTTATGACCCTTGGAAAGATTTCGCTTCTTCTATCTTCTTCAGGAATAAGAACTAGTTCTGCTTCTAGAAGAGGCCTCCGAACCGCCAGCTTCCTTCCCATAGGAATCATCCGCCGCTTGTCCTCTACCTCTAGGATGGACCTTTTTCGAGGTGATCCTCTCAGTGTGGCCACTAATATGACCATGTTTCTGTACCTCAGGTTCATGCTGCATTTGTGTTTGTAGGTCAGATAAGCTCTGCAGTAAAACTGCGTTAATTTTTCTTTTCTTTTCTTGTTCTTTCATCATCCTCTCATTGTCATCCTTAGAGCTTTGTAATTCGACCATGATACTCCTCACAGTCTCGGCTAGATCTAGAGGGGTCCCTACCACCTTCCTTTCGTTAGACTCTTCGTCTCTATTGTGGGAGCCCTCCTCCACTTCATGGTGATTCACCATTCTCTACGTCTACAATTTTCTATGGTTGGTCTTCCGCTATGTGTGCAAAAGAAAAATGCTGGTTGTTAGTCAATATTTATATTTATTATAACCAATACATAATTCATATTTCTTTCACATGCATACACACAATCGGGGTTTTCATTTTGAACTTTGACCTTTTTATTTAAGGGGTTAGGATAGAGGGTTAGTCCTTTTAGGAGTGCTTCAAATGGAGCTTTTGTGCAACTCGTTCATGAGCCCAAGTAGGCCAAGTGTTGTAACCATGCTCTGATACCAATTTGTAACATACCCACTACGAAATTCAAATTTTTTCATCCTTTTTCTTCTTTTCTCCAAGGAACGGAATTCCTTGAATCCCTACGAGGCCTGATACAGACGTTGCCCTCCCTGATCCGTACTCATATGATCCGTAGCTATGACCACAGGACTTATCGGAGAGGTGCTCATCGACTTTCACGATTCGAAAAATCACGAGGCATGTATTTCCCTTTCTCTCTTGTCTTTCGAAGGGATGAAACCCGAAACGGATCTAACTACTTAACAAGATTAACAACAACCTAGGTTAAGTCCGGGTAATCTACCCTTAGGGATTTCTCATGCCGAAATTTTGGGAGGTGCGATGGTAGGAGGTATCACACTTGGGTCTCCCGGGAGTCGGAACTCCGAAATCTGCATATCCTATATATATATATATATATATATATATATTTCTCATCTTATTTCGGGATTTCACTCATTTGGATTTTTCGCAGAATAAAACGTTAAGGGGTTAATGCCCTTCGGTACTCCGGGAGCTGAAACACCGAAGTACCATATTTATGCACACTAGGTCATCTTGAGGTTTCGCATATCGGGATTTCATAATGTGCGAGGATAGGAGGTCTCGTACTCAGATCCTCCAGTAGCCGAAATTCTGAAATACAAAACTCTAAACTCCGAAGCATCAAGACTTTGCGCACTACGCCATATCAAAACTTTCCCCATCGGGACTTCGCATCTAGTAGGTACACGGAACAAAACTTTCCTTTGGGGTCTTGGGTACCGAAATGCCCAAAACACCCAGGGCTATATATACTTAGCCATTTCATCATTTAACCTATCAGGATTTCGGGGCTGGCGTGTATAGGGGAAACTTACCCTTGTGTCTTTTAGGTACCGAAACGCCGAAATGCTGATCCAATTCACACTATGCCTTTTCAAGATTTCGCAAGTTGGGAATTCGTGATACAAGAGCATGAAGAGTCACATTCTTTGATTTACCGAGTATCGAAAATCCAATACACGCACTCATCTTACCCTTGACCAAAATTCAGGGTTTTGCGGATCAGAGATTTGCGAGGTGCGCAGATAGGAGGTTTCACATCTAGATCTTTCGGGAGCTGAAACTACGAAGTACCAACTCTTTAACCTGCACATCTATTTTAGAATTTCACCCATCGAAATTTAGCGGGTCGGGGATTCAAGACTTATGAGTTCAAGGAACTCACCTCTAGGTATCTCGGGTTCGAAAACTATGGGATCTTATAACTTCTCCATATTATTACCATTTCATGATTTCACAAGTCGGGGCTTTGGGACTTACGAGTATAAGGAAATACTCCCTTGGGTATTCCAGGTTCTGAAACACCGAAAATTCCTAACTCATCCACACGTCATCATTTTGATTTTTCGTGAATCAGGGTTTCGAGTCTTGCGAGTACAGGAGAACTAGCACTTAGGTACCCCGGGTGCCGAAACTCCAAAAACTCATAACTTACCCACACGCTAGCATTTCGGGATTTCATGTGTCAGGATTTCATGAGTCATGAGGACAAGGGTTATTACCCACTGATATCTTGGGTGCCGAAAATCTGAAATGTCCTAAGTCTAAGAGGACCATTCTCTCTCTCGTGTAGGGTTTTTCAAACTTACGCCATAAAATCCTTCGACAGATTCTTGGGTAAACTTTAAAAAGGGTGTCCCTGTGGGAAGATCTATCCAAGGCATTAATTGAGATAAAATAAGGGAATAGATTTCTCGAGAACAGACTTGAATACTGAATCCGTTCAAAATATACATATATACAAATATATACGTCAGTCATATATGGTCTTTCCAATATAAGCATGCAACCACCATTTCTAATCAAACACCATACAGACAGTCTTATATGGAAATCATTCATAATTTCACAAACCATGAGCATACATGTCAGCATATTTAAATTCAATATACAAGATATAACACTTATTAGAAAACACCAGGTGTGATGCAACTGCTGAGAGGGGTGCTTGTTTCCACCCAACCGTAGCCTCAGCGACTTCGAATGGATTTACCACTAGCCACCCCCGAGCTAGACCATGATGCTTGAGACTCTTTGTCTCTATTCTTCAGTGATCGAGAATGAAGGTTACTCTTCTTCTTCTCTGCTATTGCTCACTTTGTATTTTGTTCCAGAGTTCTTCCGATCTCTTCCTTGATCTCCCCCTCGCGTCCCTTTCCAGACCTTTTACCTACCTTTTCTTTTCCGGCGAGGTTGCATGTGGCAAAAATTTCCCCACGGTGGTTAGGTATGAGGCCTCCATGGATGGGCAATTCACCCCCATCCCTCATTAAATCATGAGGATCCTCTTCACCTACCATCCTGGCGAGTGATTCATTTCGGGGCCAACGAGCTGCTCTTGGTTCTCCGGGCCAGTGAAGACCAAATACGGTATTGGTTTTGGTGGAAGTTAACGCCACCATTCCAGGTGCCTTCCACCACCTTTCTTCAGCCATCATGGTCTGTTTGTCAGCACATCCCCCTCCCAACAGTACTTCAACACACACACACACACACACACATATATATATATTCATAATATTAATTTACATTCGTCGACCTTGTATACTAAGGTCCATTCAGAATCACACATTCACATCTTTGAGTTTGCCACATTTCTTGGCCAACATAATTATGTTTACAGACTGGGGGAAACAGGGTGTTACAGCCCCCCTGATTCTACCTCGGGTGCGATGTCGCCTACTTCGCAGGTGTTGCCGAAAGGGTCGGTAGTCGGGGTTTTGTTGGTGCGTTGTTAAGCATTGAACCATGTGTCTGCCCCTGTGCCAAAAAATGGTTCCATTTCTCGGACCTCAAATTGTGATTTCTGGGAACTGAAGTAAAGAAAAAGAGAGGCTCTGAGCATAGATCTGCTTTTGAAGTGCGTAGTACTCTACTTGAATTGCGAAGCTTTGTGTTAAGAAAGTAAGCTGACATGAAGAAAGGAGGTAAGATCCTAAAAGCGGTAAATCTTTTTGCTTTGGTAAGAGAAAGATAAGTGAAAATTTTTGTTTCGAAAGCATGAATTTAAGTATGTTTAATAGATTTTGTCCTAATCTGAAGGATAGGGTGCAATTGAAAGAAAGAGTTGATTTGAGTAAATTTAATGGAAATGAAGAAATATATGTTATTCCTATGAATAGAGAGAGGTTTTGGACTAATAAGTGGATGCAAGAACCTAGAATTTGTTTTTGCAGATTGTAGGTCCAACACTATGATCCCAGGGGAAGTGCGCAGTATAGAAGAGGTTGGGGAACATTTAAAAGAAAAAGAGGATTAACTTTGCGTTATAAGTGCAGAAGACTAGGACACCTTGCTAAGGAATTCCCTGGCACAGGTCCTATTTGTCTTTGTTGTAAGGTTATTGGTCATGAGTGTTTGCACTCTTTTCGTCGATGTGTGAGCAAAAAGTGAGTGCTTACATGCCTAGTTGGGCTCTGCTAGTCATGACAGCTGTATGTAAAGGGGTTAGAAAGAAAACAATAGAGCTATTAACAAGAATTAAATAAAAACTAAACAAAAACATGAGCATGGAAATAAAAATAAAAACA
>ML796576.1:373601-387065 GCA_009831015.1 Picea engelmannii
GGAGCCGATCCAATAGTGGTTGGGAGGCCGACCAGCTTCATAAATGCGCCGTTTGGCAGGCGCGCGGGTTTTATACCCCACAGCCGCGCATATGCGCCCTATGTACGAAGATGTAGCGCGCATGCGCGCGTTTTCCATAGGTGTGATGCGCTTTTTAATTTTTTAGCCAATTTTGTATAGTTTTGGCCCTTTTGTTGTGCTGTGGAGTTAATCCTTATGCCATGAATGACTGTTTTTCTGTGCTGATGATGCGGAGTTCTTGTCGCCCTGTGCGGATGAAATTTCAGTGATAACAATGAGGTTGAGGTTTGTCCAAGGATTATTGATAAAGTTGAAGGGATGAACGTAAGACAAGAAAACTATGAAGAAAGTCAAGAGACTAAGGGCATATTGGGAAGTATTAAAGAGAAAAGGTTAGATAAAGTTCAGACTACATTATTATAGTTGAAGGAAATGATGGATGTTCACAAAGATGACAGTTTACTAGAGATCGTGAAAGTAAAATAACCCATAAATGTAAGAATAAAAGACTTTGACATAGACTGTGTCTTGGATGAAGAAACACAAGTGAATATTATGACAAGAGAAACTTGGAATTTTTTTGGAAAGCCTACTGTGGTACCTTCATTGGGAAGGATAGGCTTGTTTAAGGGTAAGATGATAACTTTATGTGGAAGAGTTACTAATGTACATATTATTTTTCAGGGAACATCGACTGAAGAAGAATTTGAAGTTATTAAGTTTGTTAGGACAATGCCCCTTTCCCACTACTGTTAGGTAAGATTTAGATTGAGAAGGATCAGATCATAAGGAAAGAAGAGGAAGAAGCTACAAAAAATAAAAAGAAAGAACTAAGGGATTTCATTGCCAGTAAAATAGACCAACTAATAGAAGCACGAGAGGATAAGTCAAAGCAACAGAGCAAAGTAACAACACATCAGAGATAGACAGTCATATAATTAGCTATCAAGGTTGATAGAATGAAAGAAGGCTTGAAGGACCTGCCTAATCAAGAAATAAGTATGCCCACTCAAGAAGTATTAAGAAAAGGAATGTTAGCTTCATACCCTTTGAGGGCATCTCAATAGTGTGAAGCCACTGCGCTAGGAGAAAATAAGAATAACAATGGCAAGAGGATTCCAGAAATAGTTAGAGAAACTCAAATCACAGGGAAGAAGGTAAGGAAGCTCAATAAAAATAAGGCTAGGTTGGAAAATCTACAAGAAGTTACATAAACCACATGGAAGACTTCGTAGACTGGAACCTCACAAGAGACAGGTTCGCAGGACTTGAATCTCGTTGGAACAACAGGTCCGCGCACAATGGGACTTCGCCTTGGTAAAGTTAGATGATTGTTGGAGGTGCCCCGACCATTATAACGATGCCCTAAAACAATTAGAAAATGCATTTATGGGCTGATGGACCACTTTTGGACATTTAGACCACACCATAATCGATAGATTTACATTGATGGAAGCATCTCCTGGCCATTGGAAGATCCGTTATGATTTCCCACTTATTCAACTAGTTGGTCACTGTACTGGGACCACTTTTTGATGCCCGTGATTGAATGAGCTAAAAAGAGAATTGTCCAAGTGTCAAGATGTTCTATCTGAAACTAGACCCCACCTATCCATTTTCCTACCCTGACCTATTTGTTTAAAAGATAGAATGTCGGGCGAACCTAGTGAATTAGAGAAGTCTGTCGAGGAAGTACTTAAGAATCTAATGACCGAAAAACCGATATACGAAGGTATTCAGGTGTCGTTGACTAGGGGACTGCAGGATTCCCCTTCGATCGTATGTTGATCTGGACGTGTCAACCCTGTGATTAAACAACGAAGTAAGCATCGCGATGATCTGGCTAATTCAAAGTAGATCCCATCGATCCTGCCCAAATGTATTCCACCTTTGGCTGGCATTGTTAACCATGACAACGTCCCTCGCGACTTTGAGTATGCCATGTTCACTGCATACATTCTTAAAGGAATATGCATAGTTGGGAGTCAGTTAGGATAGATCTCGTTGCTAAAGAACAATGACTTCAACTTGGGAGACAGGAATAACTACACTATGTTAGCACCCCACTTCTACTTGATGATGTCAATCGGAAAGAAGCCTCGCCCCATCTCACAGCCATGGATTAAGGGGTTGGTGTAGTCCACCGTGATAAATGTGATGAAGATCCCACATTTTGGCCACCACTAGGAGGTTAATGCTTGCATTAAACTCCTCCTATCATGATATCATGGCAGATACCTGTGGATCGTCTTGAAAGAAGGATTATTGTGGATCTGGCGCTGATCCACCAGATCACAAGCTTAAGCGTGAAAGGTCCCTACCCTCAAATTTTTTTATCCAGGGAAGGCCTCAAACCGTTCCCTGGTGCAGTGCATTAAGCAATCTTACAGAGAGGTAGAAAAAGGGAAGCGAGGTTACAAGGTAGCCTCTATACAGAATGGCACAGTGCACCTTGCTTTCCAACTTCTAGCTGGCAAGATTGTGAGGAAGAAATGCCCCACACAGGTCACCCAATTCGTGGTGGACCTCGTAGGAAAATGTGTGGAGGGCATGTAGATTAATTGGGAGAACTACCTCATCAATAAGATAGAGAAGGATGTTGGACACACCTACCAGACTTAGAGGGGGGGGTGAATGAGTGTGGGGATCTTTTTCCCAAAACTTCCCTCTTACACATAAACTCCTTAGTTAATGTTGAGACTCTAAATTGACATCCCCACTACCATATTATACTCCTCATCTATACCTTTTTGGCTTACCTAGGCTTGGGTAAATGACAAAGAACACTACCATTAGCCATTGATAAGTTCATAAGGTAAATTATAATTAATTCATGCATTTTTGTGGTTTATTGAGCTAGGAGATTAAATGTTTCATGTACTAATGCTTCAATTTACCATGTATAATCTTTGACCTCTAGATAAGTCCAGCCTTCCTGTACCAACTAAACTATCTGGTACTTGTGCACTAGATTGCCATTGTCCGAATCCGGTACCAAGCGCACCTTCTTTTCAGATCCGATACTAAATCTCACCTGCCACGATCCAGTACCAATGGCCGTAGATTATCGTGATCCGGTACCACCATTTGTGCATTCTATGGATCTAGTACCATCTACCTGTCACGATCCGGTACCAATACAGGAAGCTGAATGTACCAAGCTTAGCTTCAGATCGTGCCCAAGACAATTGTTGGATGTTTATTGAATCATAAATGTTTTAGCAAGGCTATGTTAGGATAGTTTTTTGTTGCTTCATCCTCATGCACTTCGTGTCATGAGGATGAAGCTTAAAATATGTAACCAAATAATTAAATTTAACAATTGACTAATTTGCAAATGATTTCACCTCCTTGTGTTTCACGAGTAAGATTGTTTAAATAGTCATGGCAAGGATGGTGGAGGTAGTAGAGAGTTAGCATAATACGACATGTGAAGCAGGGTTATATATTGCAGAACATATTTTGGGTGAAGATTAATAGAAGGACGTCATTTCTCTCCATGTCTTGATCTTCTATGATTGAATGTGAGCTGAGTTGTTAGAATAGTTTGATTCTATGTTTTGAAGTTTGAATAAGAGTAATGTGTGGGTTGAAAGCGAGCTTACTGTAGACTCCAGTCGCTAATCTGTTGAAGCAGCAAGGGCCCACCACCCAACAAAGGTCAGGACCTTCGTAGATTAGTATTAACATTTTCTTTCAATAGTGTAAATGTTAGATTAGGTGAAGCTTTAATTATTTCATATGATAGCAGTACCATTTAGACTAGGATTTCAATTATATGATTTCTTAGGGATATTTACTCACTCTATTTTGCATATGATCTATTTTTATGAATTTGATTTTGTTTCATAGACATGAATGTTGGCAGCAGTAGTCAGACATATTTGAAGGAGAACTAGTGAAGATCACAACAACACATTGTGAACCACAACATACTCGGTATATTGACTGTTGAACTACCCATGCCATGTCTTGATGATTGATGTGTGATTTCCCTTTCAGAAGTGTGGTTACATAGTTAGTTCTCTGGGTCAGATAGCAGAGTTGATTTGTCAAAAGAACTCCATCTCATACTTGCATGTGCCATAATGGAGTAGATAGCCTCTCTTTCAAAGACAACCAAAGTGTATTTCAGTTTGCTAGTTTTTTTTGTTTCCAGCATACATAATCTAGAATAGTTCGATACTCGTGACAATAGAATTACCTTTCTTGCTGGTGTCTTGTAACTCTGTTGAATACGAATCTTGGATTGATAATAAATGAGTGCATTATACTAAACATATAAGCAACGCAACATTTTGGCATCGTTGCGAGGGAGTTGCAAACAGTAGGAAGTGATTTTTATCTTAGATTGTTTGCATAAATTTTGAATTCTTTTAAAGGCTGCTTGAGGGAGGACGATAAAATGTTTAAGACATGAGTGAAGAGACATGCGACCAAAAGAGTGGGGTTCTCCGAAGCCAGGTTGCCTTCTTACCTTTTAGATAGAATTAGGATTTCAATTTAGTTAAGAATCAAATTTCCATTTTATGTATAGATATAGAGATAACAAGGGTAGATTTGTAAGCTCTAAAGACTCAAAAACAACCCCCCCCCCCACTAATCCAACTAACACTAGTGTAGGAAAAATTCCACCGGGAGAAAATTCAAGGGGAGCCAGGGAGGCTCCAAAAGGAGAACCTATAGTGGAAGAATCAACATTAGGGTGGGTAGAACGTGAATCTGCTGAACATTTAGGAGACACAGAAAATCCAGTTTCTAAACCATCTATCAGTGGAATGGAGGAAGAACAAGGAAATGAAACCATAGAGATTGAGACTTTTGGGTTTCCAATCTTGGATATTTCCAGAAACATCAGCATGAGAAATATCCCACTATCATCGTTACCCACTTTCAGAGGTATGTCAACTGAAGATCCAGATTTATTTTTATTCGAGTTTGACATATTATGTTGAAGCTATAACTACTCAGACAATGCCCAAAAACTTAAGCTCTTTCCTGTTACAATGAAAGATTCATCCTTAAGATGGTTCATGAGCTTAGGAGAAAATATAATCCTCTCTTGGGATCAGAGGAAAGACACATTTTTACGGAAATACCAAGACTATTGTAAGGATAATTCTAAAAATGACATTTTTAAAATGTAGCAAATAGAAGATGAAAGCCCTGAAGAATACTTAGAAAGGTTCTTATACAACTATCAGAAATCAAAACTATTGACCACAGACCCAGCTGTAGTAAGAACTGTATTCTTGAAAGGTCTTAGAGATGACTGCATAGAAGTTTTAAACTTGTTGAGTTCAGGAGATGTACACCAAAATCCTTTTGTAGAGATTGCATATTACTGTAGAAGATACTCAAGAGGACAAGCTAAAACAAGAAAAGGACCAAGAGATCCTTTTAGCAAAAATACAAAACAAAGCTCAGGGACTGTCACCAGAACTAAGTTAGGAAACTTATTGGAGAACTTTAAAACAAACATCTTGAGCACAATCAGTAACCAGTTAGATACTCTAAAACTGAAAAAGAAACAATAAGAAGAGGCTACTTTAGCAATACTTTGTCATAGATGTAGAAATAAGCATAGTGAGAAGGAATTCCCATTAAATGTCATAGAAATCTGTGGCCCGTGTACACTAGAACACCCCACATCTGAGTGTCTGGCTTTTCTTGGGCTACAAGCCATGTATAGGGGAGGAGGAGTCTCACAAGAACAACCATACCATTCCAGAAGACCTTGGAGATCCCAAAACCCTAATACATTTTATGACCCTAATGCAAAATATGAACAACAACAATGGGGTCCTTCCCCAATGACCTATCCACAATGGACACCTCAACAAGCTCAAAATCAACCCTTGAAACAAGGTTGGAGGGGAACTGTGTATGGAAATCCCTCTTACCCTACATATCCACAGTACCCTGCAAACATTTCCCAATTACTACTTGGATTCAACCCACCACAGATGCAAGCTTTACTCCCACCTCCTATACAACAACAATTTACAACCCCCTTGAACCCTAACCAGCAACAACAACCACCTATAAATGCCAATCAACAACAAAACCAAGCTGCCCACAACCCTTCGAAACCAACAACAATCCCTGCCCAACCAATCCCTAACCCCAATAATCGAACCACCCACTCGGTGCAAAACACAGAAGTTCAAACCTTTCCCACCTATGAAATTCAACTACGATCGGGGAAAGTTGTAAACCAATCAAATCCTGCAGTAATAATCCAGGAAGAAAATGATAATCATTCTGAGGAAGAAAACACTCAAAACACCCCTGCAGAAGAAGAGACCTCCCCTCCTATTCCAATCACTTCTCAGTCTATATGAGTACCCAAACAAGTTAATCTCCCACCCTACCCCGAAAGACTATTAGTGAAGAAACCTGACCCACCCTTGCACAGAGATATAGAAGACGAATTACGAAATGTATGTATAAAAATACCTCTGCTGCAAGACATTAAGGATATCCCCATATATGCGAAAATCATAAGGGATCTTTGCACTAAGAAAATAGGAAGGAAGAAGAAGGAACCTCCCCTTGTTCAGGTGGTGGGACAATTATCTAAATTTATTTTTGAAATGCCATACAAATATAATGACCCTGGAAACCCAATAGTCACTGTTGAAATTAATGGTATTTCTCTACCAAACACACTCATTGATTTGGGTGCAGAAATTAATGTAATGCCTTTTGACACTATGCATAATCTCCAAATAAACCAGTTAAGACCAACCCAAACCATGATAGAGTTGGCAGATAAGTCAGTCATTAGCCCTGTAGGAAGTCTAGATGATGTCACAGTTACTCTAGCTTCTTGGGAATATCCATTAGACTTTTTAGTCATCTATTCTAAATCATCCTCCAAAACAGGACACCCTGTGGTTCTTGGCCATCCTTGGCTGGCCACAACAGATGCCCTTATTAGCGGTCGGTCTGGTGGGTTGACTATATCCAATGGCACACATAGCCAAAAACTTGTTCTCTTCCCTCCTGCCCAACCGGCACAGGAAATACCTGTTTGGTTAGAAAATATTTATGGAGAGGAAGATTGCATCAGACCCCTATTAACACTTGAACAAGTAAGAGGAATGCAAGAACAATTGGATGAACAAAGTCTTAAGTTTATTTTTGGCTAACACAAATTGCATTGAATACCCGAGGTCTTTTTCATAATTGTCACATATTTTCAGTTTCGAATTTCAACAAACTTGGCACCCTAATATCACTCAATTATATACTTTATAACCAACTTCCTCAGAGAAGGAAGAAACTACTGAACTTGTTGAGATTAGCCCAGGAAAACCTTTGTATATCAACTCTAGTTTTGAACCAGAACAAAAGATGCAAGTAATTGAAATGCTCCAAAGACAATTTGATGCCTTTGCATGGGATTATGCAGACATGAAAGGCATTCACCCTGACACATGCACACATCATATCTACACTAATGACCAAATTAGACCAATTAGACAGCCTCAGCGAAGGATGAATCCAACCCTTAAAGATATTGTAAAAGAGGAATTGCAAAAAATCCTTCAAGCCAATCTCATAGACCCCATTTCAGATAGTCAATGGGTATCTCCACTTATCATAGTTCCCAAGAAAAATGTTAAGTGGAGAATATGTGTAGACTTCTGGGAGTTGAACAAAGCCTCCCATAGGGATTATTTTCCCTTACCATTTATTGATCAGGTGTTGGATACCTTGTTCGGAAAGAAGTATTTTTCGATCCTGGATGGGTTTAGTGGTTATAACCAAATACAAATAGCACCCGAAGACCAGGAGAAGACCACTTTCACCTGCCCATGGGGTACCTATTCTTATAGGGTGCTCCCTTTTGGAATTTGCAATGCCCCAACCACTTTTCAAAGGGATTTCCTAGCCATTTTCTCTGACTTGACCAATGATTGTGTGGAAGTCTACATGGATGACTTTACAGTCCATGGACAAGACTTCTAGGAAGCTTTGACCAGTCTAGAAAAAGTCTTGATTAGGTGTAAGGAAACTAATATTTCCTTAAGTAATTAAAATTAAAAAACGATGCTCACTGAAGGTATTGTTTTGGGACATCACATTTCTAGTTCTGGAATGAGAGTTGATCCGGCAAAGATTTATATTATCACACAAATCGAAATACCTTCCTCACAAAAGGAAGTTCGCAGCTTTTTAGGACATGTTGGCTACTATAGAAGATTCTTTCCGAATTTTGCAATCCTAGCTACCCCTTTATTCAAGTTATTATATAAAGAAGCCGAATTTAAGTGGGATGATGAATGCCAAATATCTTTTGAAATTCTAAAATAGAAATTGTCAACTACCCCTGTATTAAGAGGACCAAATTGGTCTCTTCCTTTTCATATCTGTACCGATGCCTCAGACACATCCCTTGGGGCAGTTCTTGGACAAAGAGAAAATCAAATTCCCTATGCTATTTACTTTGTCAGTAAAAATCTGTCTCCAGCTGAAGTTAATTATACGGTCACAGAAAAAGAATTGCTAGTTGTAGTCCATGCTATCAATAAATTTAGACACTATATTATAGGATATCAAGTTTTTTTACACACTGATCATTCAACCATCAAATTCTTAATGAACAAACCTGTAACAAATCCTAGAGTTACAAGATGGCTCTTATTATTACAAGAGTTTAATATCAACAATATTGATAGACCTGGTAAGGATAAACTTGTGGCTGATTTCTTATCTAGAATGATTCATCTGGGAGATAACGCACCAGTAGAAGATAACATTCCTAATGAAATTTTTTTTGCTATTTCTACATTCACTCCTTGGTATAAAGCTATAGCTAACTATCTTGTGACAGGGAAGATGCCTTAGAAATTGTCTCCTAGAGAGAAACATAAAGTAATTCAGCTAAGTACAAACTACATGTGGCACAATGATTGCCTCTACAAAACAAGACCAGATTTGGTAATTAGGAGATGTGTAAGGGAAGATGAAATTCATGATATTCTGCAAGCCTTCCATGATGGTCCTTGTGGAGGACACTTTGCAGACAAGAGGACCGCTTACAAAGTTCTACAATCTAGTTACTATTGGCCTCATATTTTCATAGATGCTAAAACCTATGTATCCAATTGTGATGAATGCCAACGAATGGGTAAGCCTACTGCATGAGACCAAATGCCACTTCAATCCCAAGTAGTTATTGAGCCTTTCTAGAAATGGGCATTAGATTTTGTAGGGCCCATTAACCCTGCATCTAAAAAGAAAAAGTATATACTTGTATGCACTGACTATGTGACTAAGTGGGTTGAAGCAAAAGATTTACCAACTGTAAGTGAAAAATCTGTGCTATATTTCCTTTTCAATGACATATTTACTAGATTTGGTGTACCTTGAGAAATTGTGACTGATCAGGGAACTTAATTTACCTCTCACCTAGTCAAAGTTGTTACAGAACAATACCAAATCAAACACAGGAAATATACACCCTACCATCGACAGGAAAATGGACAAGTAGAATCCACCAACAAAGTTATTGAGTCCATTCTTACCAAAACAATACAACTACACCACAAGGATTGGGCTGACGGATTATTAGAAGCCTTAAGGGCTTATAGAATCACCTGGAGGAATACAACAGGACATACACCCTACGAGTTGGTGTATGGGAAGCATGTGCTTCTTTCCATAGAATTCCAGATCAAAATATTCAGGACTACAGTACAAGTTGGCATGAACTTGGATGAAGCCCAACAACAAAGACTCTTGCATATTAATGAGTTGGATGAAATCAAGTAGGAAGCACTTCAAAGAACCACCCTCATTCAAGAGCAGAGAACAAAATGGCATGACACGTATCTCAAAAAGAAAATTTTTCAACAAGGAGATTGGGCCATGTTGTATGACAGCAGATTCAAGAAATTCAAAGGTAAGTTAACTACTTGCTGGATGGGACCTTACAAAATTGACACTGTCTATGATAATGGTTCAATCAGGATAAAGACAATTGATGAACAATAGACACCACTACTTGTGAATGGTCACCGGTTGAGAATTTATAACAAACCCCTGTCAAAAGAGGAATTTCTGACTCGTATACTATAGAATTCAGATATGAAGGTATCAATAAGGAAGGAGACCCTCCTACTGATCCAAATTGATTGATTGGTTTATTATAAACTTTTGTACATAGGTGTGGATCGAGTTTTGTTAATAAGTTGAAGGTAACAAGAGATTCTTACCTCCTTTTGTTTTACTTTCGCAATTTTTTGTAAGTAAATTTCTATAATTTATTTGATCCTTCATGAACTTGCTAAACAACAGTTTGTAGGCATCAACAATATTCTGTTCTGATCCAGTACCATCGATACTGCTTTGGTACCAGAAATCCTATTCTGGTCCGGTACCAACAGTCCTGTGCTGGTCCAGTACCAAAAGTCTGTCCTTATACGGTACTATCAGGACACATTATCTAATTTACAACTCATGCTACACATATTTCAAAATCTTATGTCAATTAACCTGAAGTATGAAGCCATGCAACAACCACTTAAGCTGGAACCAAGAAGCCGAATGGAGCATCAAATGGCAGCCCTTGTGAAGCAATAATTTCTTTTGGTTTTGTTGACAACTACAGGGAAATATCTTTAATTTCTTTTGGTTTTGTTGCTAGCTAAAAGGAAGTATTTTAATTTCTTTTGGTTCTGTTGCTAGCTAAAAGGAATTATTTTAATTTCTTTTGGTTCTGTTGCTAGCTAAAAGGAAGTATTTTAATTTCTTTTGGTTATGTTGCTAGCTAAAATGAAGTATTTTAATTTCTTTTGGTTTTGTTGCTTGAAAAAAAAAAAGAGACATTCTTTACCTATGATTGTTCAAAGAACCATAATCCACTTCAAAGACTAGAAGTTGCCTTTATCCAGTATTTCAGCATGATTAAAGGGACAAAAGTATATTAGCTTGCAAGTAACCATCTCACCCTAACTAGACTTCAATAATATTCATTGGATTATCTTACTAAAGAGTAACATATGAGTATATGAACACTCTCTATCATGGGCACACTAGGAATTTTGTTTTGGAAGAGGATGTATCAGTACCCTAAGGAAACTTTAGGTCATTCTCTTATGGACAAGGAAAGACAAAATTATACATCTGAATCACTCTAAAGAAATAATGTGCATAAAAAGTTTATTTTTCCTTCAGACAAATCTTTAAAAGACATTAAAAAAAGAGCATATACCTTCCAACCCAATACCATCCCAGCTTGTAAACTGGTTTTCAAATGATCCTCCCCTGTCATCGTGAAAAGCACTCTTTAATAAAAACCAAAATAGGTGACTATGGACAAGAATCCTCTGATGGGAAAAGGGTTTAAGAGACTAACCTGCCCAGATACTGAGCAGGTCTGCTGGCAGTGGGTACCAGTCTGTGGTATAACTAGGAAAAATCATCAGGGTACTGAACAGGCCTATTGGCAATGGGGCATTCTACCTTGGGAAGGGATCTCTCACTAATTATCACAACTACCCCACCAGAGTATTGACCAGGCTTGCTGGTAGTGGGTTCTGGTTGAGAAATGTCTCATCTCTACTTGTCTGATTGAAAAATTCACTTTTATCATCTAAAAAAGCAAAGGTCACTATTGGCATTTATGAGATACAAACTCCAGATTAACAAGCAACATAGTTACTACAAGCAAATTTCCATTTGAGAATTACCCTAAGTGAACTTACCAGTCTAGCGTCTAAAACCTACATTACCTAAGAAGGAAACTTCTTAAGAGTGGAGCCCTAACTAGGGAGTCTAATCTACTTATACTATGAAATTTATCTATAACATCTAATGATAGTAAATCTCTGAAGAAAGTTAGGTTGGATCTGTTCTTCTGGCAAACATATAAAAACTTCCCCATTTTCACTGCTAAATGCTACCTTTGTCAATAAGTCATCAAAAGAAAGGCAATTTCAATTTTTAGACATGTGATCATATGCTAGGTGATAAATGTACTTCTAGAATTTGATTTGGTTTCTTTTCTCTTATTATCTTTTCTCCATTATGATACAGAATGTTGAATCTTCTTGCATAAAAATATCCAACATCCTTGGCATGGGGGAAGGTCAAAGAGCTCCTTCAAAACTCTTTTTCAGACTCACATCTCACCTTCAGAAACCAACATGATCACCCTACAAACCTATAGAACCAAATACAAAAAAAGATAAGCATAGAATAAAGAAGTACAGGAAATTCTATTACCAATATTTTAGAAAACTCCAGCCTAAAATGATGAATTCTGACAATCTACAAGCAATCACATATGCTATGGGTATTGATCATACAAAGGTAAAAACAAAGGTAACATGGTATTTATTTTCCTCTCCTCATAAAACTACAATAGGTATGAAAATATATACTAGATCTTATGACCTTAGTATGAAAACCATGCACCTATCCCTCATACCCATATGCCTAAACTTAATCAATCCTCTTAAGTGCTCAAAAATGGTTGAGGGAAAAATCACATCAAAGCATGAATATGAAGCATGTCTAGTAATGATAGGCCACAAATGTACTTCATCCTTAAGAAAATCACGAACTTATCTTGTGTCATGAACCATGATCCAACATCAAATTCACCACTCGGAAGTCCAATAACCTATCCCAAAATGATGTTTTGACACCCAACGTCTTGTCCTCATCATTACATTAACGGGTAGAAATGAAATGGCTTATCTGGTCTTAAATTTTCCTTGCGGCATCCTTACTTAAACTTACCATTCTCATTATCGACGCCATCACCATATTTCCCTTGTCGTTACCTTTCTCCAGTTCTGAGCCTACTCCTCTCTACGATATTCGGTACCAAACCCTTACCCTCATCAATTGACTAAATCCTTGCGCTACAACCCGATTCTTTTCTCTCAATTTATAATGATGGTCGTAAGTAGACATGAACCGGTCTTCCAAATTTATAGAGAGACCAAGGAGTTCCAACTATGTCGAGAGAAGTATGCTAGATCAAGATGGATAACATTTTTTGAGAAATTCACAGGTTGGCATGAGAAGATATCTCATAAATTTATTCAGGGTTATGATGGAGAGATTGCGCATATAGACAATCTGCATCTAACAATCAATGAAACAACCTTAAGGGAGGTCACATGATTACCTAACAGAGGAGCCAAAGACTTCAAAGGTGTAGGAATCAACAAGGAAATGTGCCAACTATTTTTGAAAGAGGACCATCAACACCCTGATTGGAAAAAGGGGATCCCTGGGAACTATATCAAGGAAGAGTATCATCCAATGATTGCTAGTCTTCAACGATTCCTCACTTGTGAGGGCAGGTATGTTGTGACCTTCATATATCATCTTAGGATTCTATTACACTTTGAAGGAGGCCCTGAAATTGATTTCCCATATTTTCTATGGATGAGTTTGAACAAAATGGTAAGAGGTGTC
>ML796576.1:413141-432857 GCA_009831015.1 Picea engelmannii
ATCTTGGACTTGAACATTTAAGTGGGGTAAAAGGAGGTTGCCCCCTCGAAGAGGCTTATTATCTGAAATTATCTCTTTTTCAAGGCGTTGAGTACTTTTTCTGAGGTTTTTCTATGCT
Source organism: Picea engelmannii (assembly GCA_009831015.1). Classification (NCBI taxonomy): domain Eukaryota; kingdom Viridiplantae; phylum Streptophyta; class Pinopsida; order Pinales; family Pinaceae; genus Picea; species Picea engelmannii. The sequence continues at coordinate 413,260 of ML796576.1, forward strand.
ATATTGATATTTGGTTCTTAACAAGCAACCCCAAGATGAGAATGGCCCTTTGCCATTGATGTCAAAGGGGGAGATTTAATCACATTGACGTGATTGATGTTTATTGATGGGGAGAGATAGTCACATTGACTATTGATGTAGAGAATTCCTTATCTACATATTGACATCAATAATTGCTAATTGGTGTTGACATCAATGTTGGTATTGCCATCAATGCCAAAGGGGGAGATTGTTGGATCATGTTGTCATTGATGCCAATGGTTTGATTGATTGATGTCAAAGGATTGATTGATTGATGATTGATGTAATATAATATGTATTGTCCTTGATGAGAATGCATAGATGAAGATGGATCAATGAGTTGTCAATGATATGATGAAGATGGATCAATGAGTTTTCATTGATACATGATGAAGATGGATCAATGTGGTTTCATTGGTATATGATGCATTGTTGGAAAAATGTATAAATGAATCATTATTGTCTTATCATGATTGATAAGGTGCACTAATGGATGAACTCCAAAGTCGTCCCCTTATGGTGAAATCCCTCATGGGAAACATTTTTGTGGATTGTGTTATCCTAGAAGAATGGTTGGAGGACCCATGCTCTCATTATTGTCTTATCATGATTGATAAGGTGCACAAATGGATGAACTCTAATGTGGTCCCCTTATGGTGAAATCCCTCATAGGAAGACGCTTTGCGAATTGAGTTATCCTAGAAGAATGGTTGGAGGACCCATGCTTGCATGTGGAATAACGAGATGATGATCAAGGAAATTGTTGGTGAAAATATCTTAGATGGATAGTGCTTTCCATTCCATTTTCGGTGGTATGTGGAATGTCACATAACTCCTCATTGTTGGAGAGTTATGGCCTTACGAAGATGAAGGACCCCCACATGAAGGCTTGAAGCCCCCAAGGTCAAAGAAGTAAAAGTGACCTAAAAGAAGAAATCATTATTTAAATAATAAAGTAAAGTGACAAGGTCAAGAAGGATTATTTAAATAATAAAGAGAAGTGACAAAATCAAGAAATGATAAAGTAAGGTGACAAAATCAAGAAGGAATATTTATAGAAAGTGATTAACCCTAAAAATAAGGAAAATAGGTTAAGTGACCTAGAAATGGGTTAAATGACCTAAAAGAAGAAATCATTATTTAAATGAAAAAGTAAGGTGACAAAGTCAAGGTCGATTATTTAAATAATCAAGAGAAGTGACAAAATCAAGAAATGATAAAGTAAGGTGAGAAAATCAAGAAGGAATATTTAAATCATAAAGTATTGAAGAACTTTCTATTTATGGAAAGTGGTTAACCCTAAAATAAGGAAAATAGGTTAAGTGACCTAGAAATGGGTTAAGTGACCTAAAAATGGGTTAATTTACCTAAAGGATGAAAGTATAAATAAGATAGAAATGGTCTCTTGTAGATCATCCTTTTTGTGGATCAATGAAGAGCTTCTTGTGAGAATATCTTTTGGAGTATTGATGGAGAGCTTCTTGAGCATTTTTGGTGTGGAACACTTGAGCATATTGAAGATATATAGGTGAATGAGGTAACCAAGGATATATAAGTCAAATTTCAGAAGGAAGGTGAAGAAAAAAGGGCTGGAATTGAAAGGAGGATAAATTCTTTTGATGATGCTTTCTAAGGTATGTTATTTATAGGTCATCTCACCATTTTCGCTATAATTTTTTTTCTATAATGAATCAGACTGTGAAATTTCTATGCCATTGATAAAACGTACTCAAGTATTTTTTGTATAAAATTCATCTCTTGGGTCGTTGTATTTTTGGAGTTACACTCCGTGGAAAATAGGGTTTGTGGCTAGTCCTGAAACTAGTCAAACAAAGGTGTTTCAGGTAAAAAAGTCATAACTTCTTCATAACAAATCCAAATTTAGTGAGACAAAATGTGTTGGTTAGTGTACAGACTATTTTATGTTTTGTAATAGTTTCATATCAATTCAATTAATATTTTGTGCAGGCCACGCTCTACAAGTCGCTCCCTAGAATAAGCCAGAATTCAGCAAGATATGCCATTTTTGCTATAATGCCTTTTATGAGAGGTTATAAGTAGTGCCACATGGAGGAATTGCATAAAACACACTGAAGAACATTTTGTATCAGTTTCATATCTTTATTCATTACAGGTACAAAGTTATGATTATTTCAAGTTGGGGTTGTTGACTAATCCAAAACTAGTCATGGTTGAGACAAGCAGTTGATGAGTTGGCACATACATGAGGTGTATAGTTGATGATGTTGGTACATATTGATGAGTCATTGTTGATGAGTATTTTATACATGATTGGTATGTACTTGGTACATGGTTGGATGCACTTGTTTATGGTACAGGTTGATTACAGGTTGTTTGGCACAGGTTGGTGCATGATTGATGCACTTATTTATGTTGACAAATTGATATATGTTGAGGATTGTTGCCTTATCTCAGTTGGTGCTGAGAATGTAATCCGAGTCTTGCATATAGATCTAGTTCTCTTGTAGAGTTGTAATCTATTCAGGTGTTGCTGAAAAAACCCCGGATTGAAGTCCATAATAAAAAAGAAAAATTGTACATACATCTTGTGTTCTTTGTGTTCCTTATGGAGATGATTTGTTGCTGATATGTTGCTGATATATGTTGCTGATATGTATTCACATCTAACTGATTATAAATGACAAAAATGAGCAATGAGAAAATGTTGAATGTTAACTAAGGAATTTTTGTGTAAGAAAGAAGTTTTTGGAAAAATATCCCCACACTCATTCACCCCCCCCTCTAAGTGTGGTAGGTGTGTCCAAAATCATGTAGGGTGAAAGATGGAGATTTGAATTGTCCCTAGATTTGAAAAATAGAGAAATGAACACTCAAGCATATAGTCTAAGAAATGATTTCTTTCATAAACACACACAAAGATAACAAGTAATTACTCAGAAATCATTGCACTTAGAAATCTTACATTACACAAAAATCTATCACTCACTTAGGATTACCACACATCTATATTGCATGCTATCAAGTGTATTATTGGAACATAACAAGAATAAAGTTAGATGCTATGATCAACCATAGAATTATTCTATCCACATACAGAAAAAAACAGAATTATATTCACAACTAAATACAAAGAAGCTTACCTTGATTGGGCCAATGGGCCCTTTCCGTACCAACAAGGAAACTCTTAAAATAAACTTATAGAAGAGAAGATTTGAACACACACATAGAATCCATGAATTGAAATTTATATCATTACTTCAGAAAACATAGGTACAATCAACAATCTTCAAGAATTAATATTACAACATAACAATGCTTAATTATATATCTCTATATGTATATCATCTACAAGGCTCCATATTTAAAGAGAAACAACCATTACAATCAAATTCTGGAGATAAAATCAAATATTTGCACAAATATTACAACTGGTTGATGTATCGATTTTCAAGGGAATGATTTCATCCTCATGACATGAAGTGCATGGGTGACGAAATGTATCATGGTATTCAATGAACAAATAATGTTCGAGCCAAAAAATTACTTGTATCGATCGAGAACAACCTCGTTCAAACACCTAAGCCTGCAAAGACGAAATGGGTATCGGACGCACACAGCTGGAGCAAAAGACTGGTACCAGACACACACAGTCACATAAATCGGTATCGAAATCGAAGGCACACAGTCATATAAATCAGTACCAGAATAACATAGGAACAAGTACTAGATGAGTGCAAAAATAGTTACCGGATGAACTCAACATTAGTACCAGGCGATCGCGAAGATAGGTACCAGACGAGCAAAAAAATAGGTATCGGATGAGATGAGTACCAGATGAATGCCAAAGCAGGTACCAGATGAATAGGAGTTGTTGTCATAAGGTATTATTGTAACATTCAAATTAATATTAGAGCATTAAACATCAATTATTCAATCCCAATCATTAATAAATATTATAAATCATGATTAAACATAAGTTACCTCATATGTACACAATAATGGCTAAAGGACATGTGTGTTGAGGAAAATAGTGCATATGTCTGAGGAAAAATTGGTTAGGAAATGGGAAAATATAAGGAAATTAGAGGTGACAGAAAGGAGACTCAACATTTCCCCCATGCCCAAGTCATTGCATGTCCTCATGCAAAAATTGTTGAACCGATCCTCAAAATTTCAAAACTGGTGTTGTCCTCCACCTTGCTTGAAAATTAACTCCATGTTTTTAAGATATCCAACCCTGAAGCCTCATCCTTATGCTCCCTCTTAATAAATCGTGTATACTGTATTAGGTGCAAAAAAATTTTGAGCTTGGCAGAGACCTCTTCATTCTCATCCTATAGCCTTCGGTTATTCTCCTTCAGCTTTGCATTTTCTTTCTTGGCATGAGTATCCAAAACTTTATACTCCTCCACTTCTTGCTTCAACTCTTCATTATGTTTTGTAATCCTTTTAAATTTCAATACCAACTGATGTTTGGTCAGAAGAATGACAGGTTCATGTGCTTCTTGCTTAGTTATCTTCTCCCTATATTTAACTTCCCTCCTGAAATCCTTCAGTGTCTCTGTCACTGATTCGTCAGATTCACTAATACTTGTCACATACATTTCTTCTTTCTTTGGTGAGGTTGGAATGTCCACTGGGTCCTCTGGAAAATAAGGAATGTGAGGAACTGTCACTTTCTTAGCTATGCTCCGAGCGGTTCTTCATACTGGACCTAATACTTCCTCAGGTGTGCTAACATGAATATAAATTTCCTCCTTAAAAAATCTCCTTTTCTTTGTTTTAGGCTTCCTCATCTTTCTATGCCTTCCTCATATTTCTGCCAAAGGGGTTAGAGGTAGGGGATGAAACTTGTTCCTCTAGTTTACTTCTTGTCTTTCTACTAGAGGAATGCACTATAACACTTCTTTCATTGGTCCTAAATTTATTCTTACTCTTGACTCTCGATTCAGGGGTCTTCTCTAATTATCCAAACTTCTCCTTAGGTACTTCAACAATACTTATGGGACATTATCTGAAATTTCTCCAACCTTATCCTGTGGTAACTCAAAAATTACTTCGGGAACACTACCTACAACCTCTCCAGCATCACGACTAGACCTCTGTTTCTTCCTCTTTTTTCTCACTAATTTGTGTTTTTCTCTTAGTGGATAGGTCTGGGCAAATTTTCTTGGTTTTGGATGACCGTTCCACCATAGGTGCATGCTTCTCACTTAACACTATTGTCTTTCCTTTGTCTAATTTGCTTACATATTTTGGTGAGCCAGGGCCAATAGGATCTACTCCACTATTGAATTTATTTCCTTTCTTTCTACTGTCTCGCTTATTTTTGTTTGACTCCTTACTATGTTCCCCTGTTATATTTCCTTCTACAGACTTAGAAACTTCTTGAGAAATTTTTTCTGTGAGGAGTTTCTTCCAACTATTGTCTCGTTTTCTCAACTCATGAAAAACCAATAGTTTCATCAGCCCATGGTGGTAGAGACTGGTTTCAGGATTCTTAGAGGTAGGCTTAACCCCTCTCACCATCTTATTCAGACTCATCTAAAGAAAATGGGGAAAGTATATTTGTGGTCCTCCTTCAAAATACAACAAGAGACTTAAATGATAAAGGAAAGTTACTACATACCTCCCTTCACAAGTCAAAAAATTTTGCAAGAAAACAAGCATTATCCAATATTCTTCTTTGATCCACCTTTTGGAGATACCTTTTGTCTAATCTAGGTCCAGGTACTCGGGCTTCAAAAATTTTGAACAGAGGCTCCTATAAATTATGATGCCTTTGAAATAATTCTCTTCGATAGATGGTAACTCTGTCACTTATTCTATGGTGGTTTCCATTATTGTTAGTTTTAGTTCCCCCAACTGGATTCTCTCTCCATCATAACTCTGGGCAAAGGAGTGAGATAACCCCCCATGATGTTCTCTAAATTTTTCTAAGAAGGGTACCCAACGACCCTTTCAAATTTCCCTTTTCATGCTTGATACTCTTTTGTTTCTTTGTATAGATGGAACACAGGTTCATGCATGTCAACCCCCATGCCGACTAAAAACAACGGGTCTCAAAACAAGTATAGGCAACAAAATTTGAGCGAGGGTTTGGTATTGGAAGCAAAATTATGATAATAGGGTGATGGAGGCAGAGTAATGAGATAGTAGGAGCGAATAGAGTGGTGGTGTATAATATGAAGCAGGTAAATAATGCTCATATGGATGGTGAAGCCATCCAGAAGAGCGTTTATAATGAAAACAATAAGACAATGGTCAATTCTTTAAAATGATGGTGAGGTAAGGAAGGAGTAAAAAATTATTCCAAAGAATCATATTCATGGAAAATGTGACAATCATACCCAGAAGTAACATCACATCCCATTCTTACCAATTTTTGTAATGATTACAAAGAATGTGGGTGATGTGACTGAAATTCACCATTGGGAAGCATTCTACGTCATAGGTTTGAAACAACGTAAGGTTATAGAAGGTGGCATAATCATAGTTTTGAAATCATATGAACAAATTGGACGATCACTTCATGAAGAGATTTGTGTACATCATAAATGATTTTGAAAATAGAGGAAGTCATGAAGGCTTTGGAAAATAATGATATGGAGGTTTATTAACATAACATGACAAAGGGGTATGAGAATAATCGTATGTTTAACGCATAATTAATGTGATTCTTAATAAAAGGAATAAATATTAAGTTCATACCTATATTACCTGAAATGTACTTTGTCAAATAAGGGAAATATAAAATATAGAACAATGTCACCAGAATTCCATAATCAGTACCAGATCAAAGACTTAGTACCGGATCAACACATAAAATCGTTTTAGTACCATATCAACTTAGAGAATCAATTTAGTGCCAAACCAACACAAAGAGTTTTTCCCAGTACTGTATGAACTCAGAGACTATTTTTTTTTCGTACCAGATGAAGCTTGACAAGATACGTGGAATCTTGTAGGATTCTCTTCATTTCTAAACATGTTCTGAGGGTCAAGCTGAAGTAGATGTTGACATTCACTAATGTTATATGTGAATTTTTTATGCTTAAGGGCCATGTTGGAAAAGTTACAAACAACACACTGGTATAGGATTGAGGCAAAAGATCCAATGATTAGGCTCTAAGCTCTGCAATAGAAAGGAAATTGTAGCTGGACATCCTCCTATAGAGATGCAAAAACCTTCTCTTTTGGAATCAGACTAACCACTTCTTTTGTTGCCACTTCCATTTTATTGGAAATGAAAACCTAACTACCACTGTCCTATGGATTTTTCTCGATCCCAGGTCAGTTAATGCTCGTCGATGTTTATAATTTTTAGGAGTCTGAAAAAATTAAAGAAAAATCCATCTACTATCTTGTGGATTTTTCTCAATCCCATATTAGTTAATGCTCACCAGGGTTTTCAATTTTTAGGAGTCTGGAAAACTTAAAGAAAACTCCATTAGGCTCCTTTTCCATAAGTAATCTACCAGGGTTGGATAAAGGAATAAACTTACCCCTGGCAGATGTCCACCTTATTGCTTATCTACATGAGAACACAATTAGGTTTTTCTTTTGTTAGTAACACCAAAAATAATTATCTAACAGCACAACTATATACATATATGTACAAAGTTAAATTAAATCACGCAAAAAAAACTTACAGTGGTGGCTCAACAAGAGGAGAACTCGTCTTTCTTACCAATTGTATTTCAGGATTTTGAAGAACTTGTTTGATAAAATCCTCTTTAGACAGAGGCTTATGATGAAATTTCAATCGATTCCCATTTACAAAAAAGGAGGTATGATCTTCATCAATGGTTTTTATCTTCACTGAACCATTTTCATAAATTGTGTCTACTTCATACAGTCTCAACCATCAAGTGGACAATTTACCCTTGAAATTCTTGAACCTACTGTCATATAGAAGGGCCCAATCACCTGGCTAAAAAGATTTCTTCTTGATTTACTTGTCATGATGTTTAGTCCTTTTTTCTTGAATGAGTGTAGTCCTATGAAGAACATCCTGTTTGATTTCATCAAGTTCATTCAACTGCAATATCCTCTATTTTTGGGCTTCATCCAAATACATTCCCAATTGCACAACAGTCGTGAAAGCTCTCACCTTAAATTATATAGGAATCAACACCTGCTTCCCATACACAAATTCATAAGGTGTATGGTCTGTTGTGTTTCTCCAAGTTGTTATGTAGGCCCATAAGGCCTCAGGCAACCGATCAACCCATTCTTTATGGTGTAATTGAACCGTCTTGGTAATTATAGCCTCTATCACCTTGTTAGTTGATTCCACTTGTCCATTTGCTTCAGGGTGATAAGGTGAGTATTTTCTATGTTTAATATGATATTGTTTAGTAATGGCTTTGGCCAGATTGGTGGTAAATTGGGTTCCTTGGTTTGTCACTTTTTCTCGAGTCACACCAAAACAAGCAAATATATCTTCAAATAGAAATTCAACAACAAATTGTTCATTTGCAAAGTACAAATCTTTAGCCTCTACCCATTAAGTCACACAACGTGTATATACAAGTATATGCCTTCTTCTTTGAGACATGGGGTTGACAGGTCCTACAAAGTCCAAATCCCATTTCTCAAAAGGTTAAATTACTACCTGAGCTTGGAGAGGCATCTCATCACTTGCAGTTGGTTTCCCCATCCTTTGACAATTATCACAACTAGCCACATACTTCTTTGCATCCCTAAAAATAGTTGGCCAATATTATCCCGACTGTAGCATTTTGTATGTCGTCCTCTTATCAGCAAAATGGCCTCCAAATGGGCCATCATGGAAGGATTTGAAGATGCCATACTTCTCATCCTCCTGTACACATATTCTAATCACCAAATCAGACCCTGTACAGTATAGACAATCATCATGCCACATATAATTTTCACTCAGTTGAATAATCCTCTATTTTTCTTGAGGGGATAGATTTTGAGGTAATTTTCAAGTTTCAAGATAGGTAGCCACATCTGCAGACTAAGGAATATAAGTAGAAATAGAAAAAAAACTTTCATCAGGAAAATTGTCATCCACTGGTGCATTGTCACCTATATGAATAAGTCTAGATAGGAAATCAACAACAAGGTTATATTTTCCAGTTTTTTCAGTGATAGTAATATTGAATTCTTTCAATAGTAGCATCCATCTAGTAACTCTATCATTTGTCACAGGTTTATTCATTAAAAACCTAATGGCTGAGTGGTCTGTGTGTACAAAAACCTCATACCCTGTTATGTAGTGTCTAAATTTATTAATGGCATGAACTACTGATAATAATTCATTTTCAGTGATAGTATAATTTACTTTGGTAGGGGAGAGATTCTTTCTAACAAAGTAGATAACATAAGGAAGTTGATTTTCCCTTTTTCCTAGAATAACTCCCAAAGATGTATCTAAGGCATTAGTGTAGATATGAAAGGGAAGTGTAACACCATGGGTTTTGAGCACCCATATTAAATAATGTATGGTTACATTGCTGAGCGGCTAGAGTGCCAAAGAAATTATGAAAAGGCCAGTGTGCCTAAGAAATGTAATGTTTTGACCATTATTAATAATAAATCCATCGTTTGTTGTTAGACGAATAAGGAATAGATTTATAGGGGGCTATGATTCCACAAGAGAGGGGGCTTCAGGGGATAAGTGATTATTTATTTTATATTACCCATTTTTTGTAATGGGGGAGGGGGGGGGGGAATTAGTTACGTGAGATTTTCGGGGAAGGCCAATAGGTTCATGATCCCCATGAATTACAAAAAATCATCCCTGGTTTTTGGAAGGGGTTCTCCGGTTAACTGATTCTCTCATTCATTTTGGTCATTCACTCACTCATTCATTCATTCACGAATGCACTCCATTCATTCCTTAAGTCACTCATCCCTCCTCATTTTCATGTATTGGCTTGGGAAAGGAAGATGAAATGTTGAAGAATAGCCACGATTTTGTTGGATGTAGAGGTTGATGGTATAATCCATCCATGATTTGAGGTCTGCATGTCTGAGATGCTTAGCCTGTGTTCATCTTTGATCACAACTATGAGTCATGAGAGTCCCAGCATGGAGATTCTGGACCAATTGCACTAGAGCCCTAGAAGGAGAAGGACTGCCCGAGGGACTGCATGGCAGAGAAGGGTGGAGGTCCATCCTCTTGGGTGGTGCAGGCTGGGTACAAGAGAACTGGGTACTTGGATTGTTGTGAGTGCTGGAGAAGCCTGTGATAGCTTGAGTGGTGACTGGATTGGGAAGACAAGAAACACTCTGGAACCATCCTTGTGGATTCACAGCCCTAGCTCAGGGGTGAGATTGTTGTTAAGACTTGTAACAACAGTATATATGGTTGGGTGGAACATCCTTTGTCTGCAACCAGTTGTTGTCTTCTTTTATAAAAGATAAGTGCTCTCTGCTATGGTTTCCTTTTCTTGTGTATTTATTTCCATTGTAGATTAAATTATTCTATCTGAGATTTGTACTTATAATATGCATGCTTGTTAGTTATTTCCGTGCATAATATGTTGTGCATGTATTTTATGTTGTAGTATTAATTTTGATTGTTTCATGTAAGTATTTCATGATTCTTTATTAATTAATTTCTATCATATATTCAAAATCATCCAAGAGGTGCATTCTTGGTGTGGCATGCCCATCTTGTGGGAGAAGGGGTATGTTACAGATTGGTAACATAGCAAAATGGTAGTGGTGTTTCTAACATTGGTTTGTTGGGGACATTACAAATTGGTATTAGATCTTCTGGTTCAAACACTAGACTGTTACGGGCTAGAACAAGTGCAAAATAGGAATATTCACTCTCACAGATTTTATACATCTGTGCGAATTTGGGGAAAAATGGTGGAAACATTTGAGTGAAATCCCCCAAATTTGTGAACAGATCTGAGTTTGAATGATTCCAGGATTGTCTAAGAAGTTAATGGATTCGATCTATTGATTTGCGGAGCCGAATTCAACTTAGAAGTTCAAAAAATTTCAGTTTTAATGGCCACTTTAATGCTGGACAGAGTTTGGAGAATCAACGGTTGAGATCATGTTCGATCTTGGATCAACAGTCCCAATTCATCCTTGATTTTTTTTTTTTTAAATTCAAACGCTTACAAAGTTTCACAGAATTACCAAATCAACAGTTGGGATTGATTCAACGATTTGAAAAATGAGGAACATCGATGGTTCACATTCATTTCGGCTATTTGGGGAGTTGGAGAAAATCAATGGTAAAGATCATCTTAGCTGGGAGATCAATGACCCAGATTCACCTAGGATTTTGTCAAAAAATCTAAGTGTGGAAGTTTTCCACCAAAACAAAATCATCGACGACTGATGGTCAAGGATCAACGAGTTGGGTGAAGGATTGAATATCGACCAAGGAAAATCTTCGATCGTCGATGATCGATGGTCGGGGATCGATAAATTTGGGTGAAGTTTTCTTTCTAAACAAAGAAAACCTTTGAAGTCCCGAACTCCAGAGTAAATATGAATCATTTGTGTTTGAGGACACATGTTTGCAGATAAGCCAATTTGGGAGTTCGACGTTCGGAGGATTTGTGGTGTAGTGGGGAGAAGTATCCCAAAGTTCTGAATTCCCAAATTTGTGAGGCATTAGAGTGATGTGGCTTGCTGATGTCACCTAGGGTGATGTGGACACACTTGAATCTTTCCATGTGTCATTGTGTCTCATGTTTTTCAAATACTGTTCATGCCAATTAGTATATGATAATTGTCACCCGTTAGATAGGGCCACATGTTCGTGCCTTGTTTTCTACCATGCAACACCCCTTGGTGCTTAGTTACCAATGAAGACTCTAGGATTTCACCATTTCAGTGTTCTGAAGGATGAAGTGTGATGGAGAAACCCTTACCGTTGATCGGGAGAGGGCATGTGGCAGTAGATCCCCTAGTTTAGAGACTTGGAACTCTAAAGGATTTAAGGCATAAGAATTTGGTGTCGAGGACTCCCGAAGGCCGTAGTCCATCTTAGCCATTAATTACAGTAGACACATGGCACAAGCTCCTAAGGTCCAAAGAATTGGTATTCCGGATAATTTGAGTTGTAGGTTTCTTGAGTCGAGAACTCTTGAAGGTTGGAGTTAATCACAACGATTGATTAAAAGGTGATATGTGGAGGAAGGAGAGGGCCTTTTTTATTTCAACACTCGAGGAGATATGTGGAGATGTCCTTAGAAAATCCCCAAATCTCGAAGCTGCGAAGAAAATACTAGTCGTCGATCGAGACATGATACGTGGCAATGGATCCTGCAGTTAGGAGACTTCACACTTCGAAAGAGTTGAGAGTGTGGACAGTCCAGAACTCCTAAATCCTAGAGTCTAGGAGTTCCTGTTGACCATTGATCTCAGCCCTCAATTGATTTTAAACCACACGATATCAGATATAGTAATTATAACACATAAAAGCGCAAGGAAGGATTTGGTTTGTGGTTTCGAGCCGTGGTCACTTGGAAAAGTGGTTTGAAGGAAGATCCTATGCAAAAGTGATTTTTTTATTGGCCCAAGCATAACATGGAAGTGTTATTTATATAAATGCTTCATGAGTTGAAAGGATCTGTAGCATTGTTGACAAATTTTGTTTATCATATGCTTAATTCTGACAAAATGGTCACTTGCACATTTTGCAGAATTAAGAGATTGAAATATCTCAGCTCAAAATGCGTATTGAAGAAATGGAAGAAGGAGAGGGAGGATCTAGCCATGATAAATAGGTTGAAGGCCAAAATACCAAAATTGGAAATACAAAGACATAATCCAACATACTCAAGGGCCGAGGGTAGCAATAAACATTGCTAGAAACTATGAAGATCCTGAAAATAGAAGTGCAGAGCTACAAGGAATACAATGGGAGGCTTATGAGAGAGAAAATTCAGATAAATTCTTGAGTGCTATTGAGATTAAATCATTTTCAAGGTCAACCCAACAATGGCTCAAAGAAATAGGAATAAGGTAGGTGTCATGAAAGAAGAGATGATTGTGGAAGAGCAGGTTATTCCAAAAGTGCTAGCATATCTCATAGACACCACTCACATCCTTACTCAACAAGAAATTTTTATGCATCTGAATATTCCTTAAGCAGTCCAGAGGTGTCTCCTATTAGGCACCAAATAAGGAGACATGAGGTAGAAAATTTTCAAGGAGACTTGAGGAAGATCAAGCCACCATGATTTGATGGTGAAAGAGAAATGGAAGATGATGCTAAAGCATGGTTTCTTGAACTCAGGATATATTTCCAATTGCATAACTATTCATCAAATCTAGAAGCTAGAATTGCCACCTACCACTTACATGGGAAAGATGATATGTGGTGGGATAAACTGAAGCAATTTGAACATATTAATATGAATAGGATCACTTGGAAGAAATTGAAGAAGTATTTCTAGAAGGAGCACCTCTCATAACATTTCTATGACAAGAAAATGCAGGAGTTCTTTGAACTCCGGTTGGGAAGCATGTCCATGGAAGAGTATGAGAAGAATTTCTTGGTTTTGTTAAAGTATGTTGGGTTTATAAACAATGAAAATGTGAAAATACAGATGTTTTTGAGTGGAATTCCAACCTTTTATAAAGAAAATATTTGGCATGATGATCCCAAGACCCTGACTGAGGCCATCAAGAAGGATAAATACCTGTATGATCAAGGCCAGGGAAGAGAGGCCATGCATAAATATTGGAAGAATAAGAATAAGGAGAATTATGATCAAAGGAGGAATGGATTCAAACCTTATTTCAATAGAAATGAGCCTAATAAAAATAAGCAAGACCGGTATGTTAAGGATGACTCCAAGAAAGAAGACTCCTTGGGAAAAAGGGGAATATTACCAATCCAATATTGGGGATGCATGGAATATTACATGTACAAGGATTTCCCACATAGAAAGGATAGACTGAAGACTGTGCACAACATCCAAGAGGCTACAACAATCAAAGACATGGGAAGGATTTATGCATCCTTGGATGATCACCAAGTAGAACACAAATCCAACATGATCAAGGTGGAAGGTAAGATCATAAATCATCCTATTGTTATTTTAATTGATTCAGGAGAAAGTAATTTTTACATTGATCCTAAAATAGTGGATAGTTTACATTTGAAGAAAAGTAAGCTTGGAAAATCAAGTTTGGTTCAACTAGCCACTGGAACCAAAAGGAGAATCCATGAGGTGGCCAGAAGTTGTTCCATAAGTCTTAATGGTGTTTATACTAGTGTTGATCTAAATATCATACCATTGGGGTCTTATGATATTCTATTTGGAATGGATTGGTTGGAAAAGCATAATTCTGTCCTAGACTGTCATAGCAAGACATTTACATGTTTTTATGGAGATGGAAAACAAAGCACTGTGAAAGGAGTTCCAAGACCCATATCTATAAGGGATATTTCAGCCTTACAGCTAAAGAGATGTTTTATAAAAGGATGTCAATTGTATGCAACCCATGTGGAAGAGACAAAATATACAAAGGGGCCAAGCCTTGAATATTTCTCGATACTACAAGAATTCGAGGATGTATTCCAAAAAATACTAGGGTTGCCACCAAAAAGGGAGATAGATTTCTCTATTTATCTAGTGCCATGAGCTGCCCAGGTGTCGAAAACACCTTACAGAATGAGCACACCAGAGTTAAAATAATTACAAATGTAGTTGGAGGAATATTTGAAGAAAGGGTACATACGCCCAAGTGTTTCACCTTGGGGAGCGCCAATACTCTTTGTCAAAAAGAAAGATGGAACCTTGAGGCTGTCCATTGACTTTTGATAGCTAAATAATTATACTATAAAGAACAAGTACCCTCTACCCATAATTGATGACCTCTTTGATCAAATAAGAGGATCAAAGATATATTCAAAGATAGACTTGAGATCAGGATACCATCAGGTAAGAATCAACGAGGAAGACATCCATACGACAACCTTTTTAACGAGGTATGGGAATTATGAATTTGTAGTCGTGCCATTTGGATTGTCCAATGCACCAACTATCTTTGTGTGCTTAATGAAAGGCATATTCAAAAATTACTTGGATAAGTTTGTCATAGTATTCCTGGATGACATATTTGTCTATTCTAAGTTTGAGGAGCATGAACATCACATAAGACTGGTATTACAAGTGTTGAGGGAACACCAGTTGTATGCCAAGATGAGTAAGTGTTCTTTTTATCAATAAAAGATCCATTACTTGGGGCACATTATTTCATAATAGGGTATAGTAGTAGATCCTGAGAACATTCAAGCCATTAGAGGATTTCCAACACCCATGAATGTTTCAGAAGTCTTGTATTTTATGGGGTTAGTTGGTTACTACAAAATATTTATAGCAAGGTTCTATAAGATTGTTCATCCCATCATTTCTTTGCAAAAGAAGGGAATTACATTTGAATGGATAGAAAAATGTGAAGAAAATTTTAATTCGCTAAAGGAATTACTTACTAGTGCACCTACTTTGAAGATTGTTGACCAGCCAAATGAGAATTTTGTGGTATGTACATATGCATGCAAGGAAGGACTTGGTGGATTTCTCACTCAAAATGGACATATAATTTGTTACGAGTCCAGAAAGCTTAAGGAACATGAGAGGAATTATGCCACACATTATTTGGAGCTTGCTACCATTGTTCACACATTGAATATGTGGAGGTATTATCTCATGGGAAAGAGATTCGAATTAAGAACAGACCATAGTGGTTTGAAGTATATTTTTGAACAACCAACTTTGAATGCCAGTCATTGGTAAACAATATGGCTATAATTTTTAAGTGAATACGACTTTGATATCAAGCATATCAAAAGAAAATAAAAAAAAATTGTCGATGCACTTAGTAGAAGAGTTTATCTCATCCATGCTACAACTGTCAGTATGCATCAGTCGGACTTGAAGAGCAGAATTTTAGATGATTTTGTTATAGATCAACATTACCTATAGATATAGGAAATCTTACAACAAGGAGATGTACAATAGAAAATGAAAGAGTATGAGATAAAGGAACATGTAATACTTATGCATAAAAATATAATTTATGTTCCTAGTTCCGAAGAACATAGGAATCTAGTATTAAAGGAAATGCATAATGTTCCATATGCTGGACATCTCGGTTACCAGAAAAAAATTATAGCAATAAGAAGCCAGTTATTTCGGCCGGGGATGAAAAAGGATGTTGTTGATTACATTGGAAGATGTATCGAATTTCAGAGAGTGAAGGTTGAGCATAGACACCCAACATGTTTGCTACATGCATTGCCAATTGCAAAGAAGAAATGGGAAGTGATAACCATTGACTTTATAACTAAATTTCCCAGGACAACAAGGAAACACGATTGTTATAACCCTAAATTGCACCATCCATGCTTACCTGGCATCAGGCCAACTCATGTCTCTTCCTTGCCAAAGACATGCTGAATAAAACCCTGAAAAACCACTTAAAATAAGCAACCGGCACCCTAACCTAACACTGGGCACGTTGGAACGCTTGTTGCCCTTCTACTACACGCGTTGGAACGCTGGCTAGCCCACTACAGCCCGCGTTTACCTAACAAAGCAAAAAATCAGGAAAGTTTCTGCTGGGACGAAAAGCTTTGGGTCAGTTAACTGGGACTTCTAGCCATGCTTGGCCGAGAGTTCGTCGAAAACCCTAGCTCCTTCTAGCCTATAAAAGAAGGGGTAGGGGTACTATTCAAAGGAGGAAAATCATAGCAAAGAAACTCTGCCCAATTGCCGAATCCATTTTGTCCCAACCCTTTAGCCTTTCCTCAAGCTTTAGAAGAATTCAAGCAAAGCAGTTGGAGGACAAAGAAGAGGAGGAGCCCAGGATCAGGATCAAGGAATGGTGGTCGGTCTCTATAATCATTGTAAGTTGATTCATCTTGAGATTAATAAAAAGATACTTTTCCCGTCCCAAATGCACGAGTCTTATGTGTTTCATTTGATTTATGTTAAACTCTAATCCTCTAGTAGAACAATAGCATGCATGCATAGTTTTGTCTTGATTGCAGGATCACTTTGTGGAAGGAGCAGCAGAAGTAACGGGATAAAGCTCAACGAAGGATCTACACCAACTGTCGATAAAAAGGTTAGTTGGTTCTTCCCATGTTTGCATGTGAAAAAGGGTTTTAGGTTTGGGGTAGATGGTTAAAAGTAATTCTTGAAGGGTCATGATCTGCATGCAAGTTTAAACCCTAGCTTGTTAGTCCGTAGGGTATAATTTCCCAACAACAGAATTGGCGACTCCACTGGGGATATTTACTCCTAGGGTTCCCGGATTTCATTGAAGGTTTTTGGGTAGTTCAAAGAATAAAGTTTCTGTTTCTTTGTTGTTTTTGTTTTCTATTAGGTCAAAAGCTAGCAGGGAACCTGGTTATCAATACAAGTTTTTCCTTGATTGTTGCTTGACTTTTATTCTCGGGACACACAGAGGTACACGCGACCTGCAGAAGCCCTGCCCGCGTGCAACCCGTGCCCTAACCTTCTACAACCCGCGTTTGAACGACTGCTACAATGGTTTCAGTAGCGTGTAGAGCCCAGGAAGATTAAGAGGTAGTCTCCTCTTCCCTGTCGGAATTTCACCTTCTCAGGGGGCTTTCTGGATCCTGTCTAGGTCTTGATTGGTTTATTGTCTTGCTTTCAGTCTGTCTTTTTGTGTTGGATATCCTTTGCGTTTGTTTTCTTTTTTGAAAATTTTCCTTTTTTGTTAAAGTAGAAGCATCCAAGCCTTTGAGAGACCCTGGTTGTCAATACCAGAGGCCTTTTTTCAGGACTGGACCGCCTGTGTGTTGTTTGTCTCAGTTTTTATACAGACCCGCGGCCTATTTAGGCTTAGCCCGCGGGTACCCGGGTGCTGTTGTAACTCAGAATGCGTTTGCCAGCGTGCTGTCTTGGTGACAGTCGCGGGCTTGATTGGTAGATTTTCAGCTTGGGTGGGGCAGTCATCCCTTCCTGTGGTGAGAAGAGCTCCTCTCAGGGGTATAGAGTCTGGAGCTGCACAGTCAGTAAGTTAGGGCATCTTATCCTTAGCCTGTGTTTGTTAGTTGATGATTTGATAGAAAAGACAAAAGAGAAAAAATATTTGTTTTATGGTTTTTAGGCAAGTGATTAGAATCGGTGCTGTCTTGATTGCTTTTTCGCATTGTGTGCTCTAATTCTTTTGCGATCTACGCTTTAAGACAAAGTTTTCTTTTCATTCTCTTGGTTTTTTTCTTGTCAACATTTTTCCTTGTTGCGTTATTTGGCAATAAAATAATATATATATATATATCTTGTTTCATTTTCTTCTTGGTTTGAAGATTGTGTTGTTGCATTAGTAGCTGGAAAGAAGTCTTTTTGCATAAGTTTTTGCAGTGCATGTAGAGTATAAGTAGCTCGCAGATCTGAGTGAAAGTCCTTTATATTTACTGCATGAGATCTTAGTAAATTTAAAAAGAAAAGAAGTCTTTCTTGTTGAAAAGTTGTTGGTTTTTGCATTGTTTGTAAAAGTTTGTTTCCAAGCATTTCTTGTTCTTTTTGCTTTGAGTCTTTTTACACACCATCAGTTTCACTTTTGTACCTTTGACTTAAAAATCCTATTAAAAGCAACGCTAATTAAAATCAAGTAGACTTTTTGTTTATAGGGTGCATACACTAGCTCAGGACTAGGGCCTTGGAATAGGTTGGAGAGTAAATTCTCCAAGGCCACCCAAACCAAACATTGGAGTCTGTCAATAGGGAGTGTAGAAATCCAGTTACGGAAAGTTATTCAAGACCCCCCTCTAACACAGGGGCTAAACATGAGGTCGCGTAAGGAAAGGTAGGGGAGATAACCCCTCCAAAGCTGGACCAAGCGTTGTAGAGAACACATATCGAGGATTTGTTAAGGGATTCCGTCGTTTGCATTTGCCACGGAGCTTCGGGGGTCTCGAATCTGTTCGAGGTCCTCAGTTGTCTTCCGGACCATTTGCTCTTGATACCCTTGACAGGTTTTGGGCTTGATACCCTGCTCATTGTGGTCTACCCGACTACCGAATGTACCCGCCTAATAACTGTTCACGTGCTGGTAAACTAGTTGCCGATCTTTTCTAGGAAAATACACGGGTGACTGCGGGGGTATACCGCGGTACCTAGGACAGACATCGGGCCACGCTTTGCAGAGTATACCTGGAGGGTGCTTCCGTATTCGAGTTGCACTTGCATCGGTAAGTTTCTCTAGCGTTGGTTGTTGTAACTGTTCTTCCAACTAGTTTAGTGCTTGCTTGATTTATCTTCTAAGGGATTTCTTTTAGTGAGTGTTACTATTTGTTTGTGTAGAATACCTTAGAGTGTCGTGAATCTTCTCACACAGTGGAGGATTCAGAGCTCCACCGGTCACGAAGGCTTCTGGGCCTGCCGCCGGTTATACTGGAGCCACCCTTGCCACCATTGAGGTGGAAGCTAGACCATCAAGGGTCTTTCGAAGCAACCAGGGCTTTTTAGCTCGAACAACCCCCAGAGGAATCAACCGCCAATATTGGATTGGTTGAAACTTCAAACACTGATACTTGGCCAGACATTATTGTGCCAATTCAATTCTACGAACGCCTGTCAGTGCCTAACCCAGTGATGGAACCAAAA
>ML796576.1:432907-456589 GCA_009831015.1 Picea engelmannii
AGAGGAATCAACCGCCAATATTGGATTGGTTGAAACTTCAAACACTGATACTTGGCCAGACATTATTGTGCCAATTCAATTCTACGAACGCCTGTCAGTGCCTAACCCAGTGATGGAACCAAAATCTGTTACTGCAACTGGGATCTCTTCCATTCCCATCACTGGTTCTACCACAGGAGAAGCTTCTCCTAACTTGCCTTTGTCAGCGGTCTGGGCCACCACGGTCTCGGCCGCAACTACGTCGCACAGTGTACCGACCCCATCTATCACGGCGGCCACACCGCCTTACACACCTAGTGCGACAGACGCTCCATTTTCATACAGTATGCCTAGTTTAGGTACAAGCCCTGTACTCACTTACTCCACTTTACAGACTTTGGGTCTGGGGGTAGGGAGCTCTAACGCTCCCTTGCAAGGTCAACCAGAGGGCATTCTTGCCCCTTTCAATGCTTTTCCTTATGTTGGAGGTCACATCCCTCCTTCGTCCCCTTCGCTTGGTGGTCCGCATCAGCAGTCCGTCGGGCAACCTACACATACGAGTCCATTTGGAGCAGGGAGTCAAGGAACACCTGTGCAAACTCAGCCGGTAGGTTTGTCACCGTTTGTTTGGAACGAGACGTTTGGTAATAACACTTTCGCATCCGCTGCTTTCCCAGCTGGGGGCACACCCATTTTTGGACAGTCTACACCGGCACAGGGCACTATTCCCGCGCCAAGGGCACATATACCAGGACCTTGGAACTCAGGACAAGGATCCGTTCCTTCCTCTGGAATGCCGATCTGGGGTAATTATTTCCACAGTCAATGGAACCCCGGACAGACTTCTATGCCTCTCCCGTCAGGACCGGCATGGGGTAATCCTTCCCAAAGTCCGTCGAACACGATGAACGCCCAACATCCTATGTCCTTCATGGGGAATCAGCCAATGATGTCTCCTCAAATGCAAAACCCTTACGTTGGTCAGGGCCATGGTTTCTACCAGAACCCCGACCAGCAACCAAACTTTTCCTGGCAACTTGGTGCCAGTCAAACTCCATGACTCCTTTATCCAGGCTATCAGCAGCAACCCAAACTACCATTCTTGGAGACGTTACACTTGCCAGATTTGACACGGTTGTTAAAAGATCCCATCTGTCACGATCCACGTTGGCCTCCTATACCAACAAAGTTACCTTCGGACATTCCAAAGTTCGAAGCCAAGCCTAACGAAGATCCAGGTGATCACGTGACTACTTTCCATCTCTGGTGTTCATCTAACTCACTGAAAGATGACTTTGTCCAGTTGCGATTGTTTCAACGCACTCTTATTGGGAGTGCCGTGAAATGGTACATCGAGCTTGAACGCTCACGATATTCTTCTTTTGGCGAACTGGCGATGGCCTTCCTTAACCATTTCGAGTTACCTGTGAGATATGACACCGACACAGAGTTGCTAGCCAATTTTGAGCAGATGACAGCGGACCATATCTCAGATCATATTCGAGAGTGGTGACGCTGAAAGAGTCTTATCAAGGTACCCATCCCACCAACATTCCTGCTTGAGTGGTTCCTTAAGTCTTTAGTTCCGTAGTTATCCAAAGACGTCGCAACTTCAGGGGTTTTCTCCAAGGAAGATGCCATCATGAGGGCTCAATAGTTTGAGATTATCTATTCTCAGTCTGGTCTATTGTACAACATCCTGCCGGATGCACCATGATTGATTATGGACAAAACCAGACAGAGAGCCAGAACACATGCTGATGGTATCGTTGGTTCAGCACAAACCAAGCCCGCTGAGCAATTGACAAAACAATTGCAACAATTATCTATACAACACTCAGCGGCCAGCCAGACTATTGCTTTGGCTGCTCCTCCTATCCAAACGTCGGAAGTACACTCCGTGCAGACGACTAACCCAAAGGCCAACCAGCAGCCTGAAGGGAAGAAAAAACAACGCAAGAGGGGTAAGGGGGATAAAAAAGCAACTGCTAATGCTAGCGAGGGCACCACGGAAAAGAGAAAGGTGAGGTATCCATGCAACTTGTGTGCGGAAGACCACCCGACCCATCTATTCCCTCGACTTGCGGAGGCCCAGAAGTTTGTCACATAGCAACAGCAAGCCGTGTTGACTAATCCCTTTCAACATGGGAAAAATTTAACTCAAGCCTCTGCAAGTGGCGAAGGTGGAAGCCAGGACAACTGCCCTCCCCCAAATAATTCATCTTCCGTGAACATATATATGGTTAAAAATGATTCTTTCATAACAACTAGAGTGCACGACTATAGCAAACCAAGCGCCCCTGAGAAAGGCAAAGAAGCCGAGATCCCATCTCTTCCTCTACAGATTGAGAAGACGTTGGGTGAAACAATGACACGCATTCCAAAGGGTGCGTTTAAGAGGGCTTCTCACAATCCAAACGCAAGGGCCACCCAGAACTACTCTGTGGTGGAAGATTTATCACAAACCCCTTGTGCCATGTCTGCTTTGGAGGTCCTCCAAAGTTGCCCTGCTCAGCGAAAGGCCTTGTTGACTGCTTTAGGCTCTAGTGAGACTTGTAACCCGGGTACCATCATGTTAGATATGACTGACTTGAAACCTCGTTTGCCTTACCACGTCGCATTTCAGATAGTAGTGGCTCACCCCACGAAATTTTTTACACGAAACATCTACCGCACGGTGGTCGACGAGGGCGCTTCAACTTGCGTTATGTCGTTAGCATGTTGGAAAGACATTGGTCAACCTGAGTTGTCTCCGTCACCTACTCTCCTCACTGCGTTCGATGGTCATTCTTTCCGACCACATGGCATCATTCCTTCTTTCCCGGTGCAGTTAGGGGGGAAGACCGTGTGCGTCGAAGTAGAGGTGGTCGATGCCCCCATCGACTACAATCTCTTGTTAGGTCGTAGTTGGAATTATGCTATGCAAGCGGTGGTCGCTACAATTTTCCGTGTCTTATTGTTTCCACATGAAGGATGGATAGTGACTATTGATCAGTTGTCCTTCTCTCGGCCTGACCCAGCCTTGGGGGCATCCACGGTTCCCATGATAGATAATCCTCAAGCCGGTGTCGTTAACATAGGAGTTGGTTTGTGCCCATATTTGATGGGTACTTTTGATTACCCACCTCCTCATGGCGATGTCAATTTTATATCGACTCACCACAAGGCTGAGATTTTCCATGTTTCGTTGTTCCGCACGACTTACTTCGAGGATCCATGGATTCTTCCTTCCCCATCAGCCACGATGGATGCGACAGGGCACCCCGGCATGTCCATGCCCTTGTTGGCTGCTGAAGTAGTGTACTCTTTAGTTTAGCAAGCTTCAGCTACCCCCGATCCGACTCCCACACAAGAGTTGGATTCGCTTTCAGAGCCAATCTGGGCTCAGGATTCTCTTATCGACACTGATTCGTTAGATTTAGTCTTGCCCTCAGACGAAGCTATAATCAAAGAAATGACTGGTCTGGACAAACCTTGGGATGATTTGCATCACAGATCATATTTCCTCCCAGAGTTACACCGAATCGAGGCAGGAGAATTCACAGTCACCATGACGGGGGATTAGCCTTGTCCCATTAACCTCTTAGCTACACAGGATATTTATGCTGAGGGAAATATGGCGACTATCGCTGCCATGATACCTATCAATATCTCCCGAAACCCCGGCATCGTGGAGAATGTCTTCATCGGAGCGGATTTCTCCCCTGAAGAGATTCAGATTTACATAGATCTGTTTAAAGAATTCCGTGATGTTTTTGCCTGGTCTTATGAGGAAATGCCAGGCATCGATCCGAAAATAGTTGAACATGATATCACTACGTATCCTGATGCTAAGCCTGTTCGACAGAAACTTCGTCCAGTTAATCCTAGGAAAGCAGCAGCCATCAAAGCTGAGGTTGAGAAGTTGCTTAAGGCAGGGTTCATATACCCTATTCACTTGACTCAATGGGTGTCAAATCCCGTGCCAGTCGATAAGAAACAAGGCACGATTCGTGTCTGTACTGATTTCCGTGATCTGAATAAGTCATGTATGAAGGATAATTATCCAACCCCATTCATCGACCAGATCATTGATGAGTGCGCCGGTTGAGAATCCTTTTCGTTCATGGATGGTTTTTCGGGTTATAACCAGATCCAAATCAAACCTGAGGACCAACACAAAACGACATTCATTTGTCCGTGGGGTACATTCGCCTATCGAAAAATGCCTTTTGGTCTCAAGAATGCTGGAGTTACTTTCCAGCGGGCCATGTCTTTTGCGTTTCACGACCTCAAACATATAGTCGAGGCCTATCTCGATGATTTAGCATCATGCTCTTGCAAGCGAAAATATCATCCTACACACCTCAGACTCATCTTCGAATGCTGTCGCTACTTTAGGATTTGCTTGAATCCCAACAAGTGCAGCTTTTGCGTCACGTCAGGACGTTTGTTAGGTTTCATCTTTTCAACAACAGGGATCATGGTCGATCCTCTTAAGGTGGAGGCAATAGTCCAGTTGCCTCCCCCACGCACAATTTTACAACTTCAAAGTCTTCAAGGCAAGGCGAACTTCTTGCAACGCTTCATCGCCAACTATGCCGAAATTACCAAGGGCTTCATGCATTTACTAAAGAAAGACGTTCCTTTTCTCTGGGACGAAGCCGTGCAACACTCTTTCGACGCATTGATACACGCCCTTACAACCGCACCTCTGCTACGGCCACCGAATTACAACAAGGATTTCCTCTTATATATGGCTGCCGCAGAGTCAACCATCGGCATGGTTTTAGTTTAGGAAGATGATTTGTTTTCTGAA
The DNA here is from genome assembly GCA_009831015.1 of Picea engelmannii. Classification (NCBI taxonomy): domain Eukaryota; kingdom Viridiplantae; phylum Streptophyta; class Pinopsida; order Pinales; family Pinaceae; genus Picea; species Picea engelmannii. The sequence goes on from ML796576.1 coordinate 437,685, forward strand.
TACATGATCTATTACCTGAGCCGAGGCCTCGTAGGACCGGAACTTAATTATACCCATCTCGAAAAGCTTGCGTTGGCGGCAGTTCATGCTGTTCAACGGTTCCATCACTATGTTCTGTTTCGCAAGACCATCGTCGTAGCTGTCGTGAATCCATTCCAGTACATGTTGACACGATGAGTTATCGGCGGTAAAATCAGTATATGGATGGTAATCCTCCAAGAGTTCGACGTAGACTTAGTTTCATCCAAGTCCAAAAAGTCGTTGGTCTTCGCAGAACTTATCTCAGAACTTGCGGTTGAGTCAGGTGACGTTGTGCCTGAGGAATCGCCTATCCGGCGGGATATGTTTTTGATTGAATCATCAGACCCCTGGTACAGAGATATACTGATCTATCTCTAGACTTTGAAGTTTCCTACCTCTTCTTCTCGTGATGAGCATCGGTGGATACGCCATCAGGCCAAGAACTATCTCATACTCAATGATACTTTGTATCGGAGAGGTGTAGACTGCATTCTGCACCGATGTCTCACTCATGAGGAGGCCGTCATAGTGCTCAATGATTGTCATACAGGAGCCTGTGGTGGTCACTTATCTGGGTTGGTGACAGCCCAAAAGATCTTACGAGCAAGTTACTTCTGGCCCACACTTATCAAAGATTGCATTGAGTCGGTCAAGAAGTGCCATCCGTGCCAAATATTTTCACGGAAGATGAGGGCACATCTAGATCCCATGTTTCCTGTTATCACCGTCGGTCCCTTCACTAAGTGGGGAATTGATTACACTACTTGCAACCCCCCGTCAACCAGGGGGCAACGCTATATCATTGTAGCTGTCGACTACTTCACTAAGTGGGTCGAAGCTATGCCGACGTTCAAAGATGATGGAGAGACTGCAACTCTCTTCTTATTTAACCAGATTATAGCACGGTTCGGAGTCCCGAGAGAGATTGTCACTGACCATGGAAGTCAATTTTAGAACCAAATGATGTCTGAGTTAACATCAAAGCTTGGGTTATGGCAAGAACACTCATCACCTTACTACCCCCAAGCCAATGGGAAGGTGGAAGCTGTTAACAAAACGCTTAAGACAATGCTACAGTGAACCATCAATTCAGCCAAGTCAAACTGACATTTGATGTTATATTCGGCATTATGGGCTTACCGAACATCAGTTAAGACTGCAATCGATTTCTCCCCTTTCCAACTTGTTTACGGGCTGGAGGTAGTCTTGCCCATCGAATGTCAAATTCCATCTCTGAAATTGGCAGTATAGTTATTGCCAGACACTTCTCCGCTTGAAGAACGGTTAGTACACCTAGAGAAGCTTGATGAATAGTATCATGATGCGGCGCTAGCCAATGAAGCTCATAAACATAAGGTTAAGTGTCAATATGATAGGTCCATTCGTCCTTGAGTTTTCTCTGAGGGTGACCTTGTCCTGGTTTATGACCAAGATAAGGACCCCCTGGGGGCAGGAAAGTTCAAACGCATGTGGTTCGGACCCTTCATTGTTAAGGAGGTTTTAAAGAAGGGCGCTTATCGTTTGGTCGATTTTGAAGGGAATGCTTTGGTGGAGCCTAGGAATGGGCTCTACCTCAAGAAGTATTAGTCATAGAACGGTCACTGTGGGTAACTTTTTGTAACATATGTATAGTCTTTGTGCTATTACTTTCTTTTGTTTCTTTTGTAAAACGTGTCATGGACGTGTCATTAATGTTATCTTTCATCACTATGGTAGATGTCAAGTGAGTCCGAGGTGTTCATTGGGTATGCGGACGGTGCTAGTCGACACACGTGGAGGCTTGCCTCCGCAACTTGGGTAATCTTTACACCACAGGGTCAGTTGTTATCATCCAGAGGGATATGCTTAGGTGACACAACAAACAATGTTGCTGAGTATAGCGTAGTTATTGAGTTTCTTCGTGACGCTTTGTCATTGGGTATCTCTCATCTCCAGGTCTATCTAGACGCTCAACTGGTTGTGTCGCAGCTAAACAGAATATACCTTGTGCACGATCCTACTTTACACCGAAGATTCCTTAGGGTACGTCTCTTGGAACACAACTTTGATTATATTACATATTTTCATGTTCCTAGGAGTCTAAATCATATTACGGATACTCTAGCTAATCACATTTTAGATTGGCATCTTGCTCACACATAAAAAGATCATGATCAAACACATGTAAATACATTTTTGTACACATAATCCATAAAGACACATAAAAGAAATAAAAACCATATATATACATCATAAAATCCTCAGAGTACATAGATGGGCGAAAGCACCTCAAAAAATGGGAACCATAACGAGTCACTGGGGCTTATGCCCTCAAAATATATATATACATATCGGTGCTCGAGGCACATCAAAGTCTACAAGTCTGTTTAGGGCCTATGGGCCCTGTTATAATCATATACAGCTCGGCCTAAACGCCTAAACAGTCGGACCCATGTCCGAGGTAACCCCACCATATGAGTCTGCATAGAGGGCAGTAAATCCTCTATCTCTATCATGGGAACTGTGCGAGTGAGCTCAGTGAAGTTCCGCTCAACTCGTCTAAGAGCCCTCTTAGCCTCTCCTACTGGGGGGTTCCCTTCTACTGCTGCTCCCCTGGCGACGGCATCTGCGGCCTCTGGCCGTGGGAGGCACCTATTCCGCACAAAGTCGGTAGGCCGCACGGGTCCCACATCTGCACGCAACACAATGTTTACCTATCAAAAAATTTGTTATCCAAAAACATGATATATATCTAAAAAAGACATAAAAGTTACATATGCAAACAAAAAAAACTGTACAGGTGGAGACTTACCCATCTCCCCTCGCTCCTCACCAGGAGGCACTGGTATAGCTGGATCTCTGGAGAAGTCGATCCCCGCGTATGGGTAGTCCTCGATGGCGGGGATCTGCCGTGACAACCAAGCAAAAAAGTCATCGTTGAAGGCCTCTATGGTCCTTCCACCACCTTGTCGCGGCAATAGTGATGCCCATCTACATACTGCAGGGAAAGTCGCCAGATGTCCTCGTACTGTCATCCGAGGACTAAACCATGGAACTCTCTCAAAGAAAAATGAACAAAGAATTGTCCGTTTGGTCCACTGTAGCTCCCGGAATCACGATCTCTAGCAAAGGGGTCCTTTTAGCTCCAGAGTCAATTTCCAAATCAGCAATGGTGATAATGAGCTGCCACCTTCTATTTATAGACTTTTTGGCCTCTTTTTGTCACCCTTTTGGCCCCTTTTATCAGTTTCTTTATACCAAAAACCATTTTGAGTGGTTCCAGAGTTATATGGGAAGGATTTGATCAGGTATTGGGACATTTTTTCATTGAGTTCCAGAAAAAAAAAAAAAAAAAAAAAATATACATATGGATGGTCCATAATATTTTTTTCAAAAATCAACCTGAGCATATAGGGTAGGATTTCATCCCCACTGTTGCATATCGTTGCATTTTGTTCTTGCGATATAGGATCGATCCCATCCGGTTGTGACATAGAACCGTCATATCTGCTCTAGAAGTGTCACAACTTGGTGGTAGAGCTTACCAAAACATGGATGCCCTAGGTAGTTCCTGGTTGCATTATGGTGTCCATGCTGTTTCTGACAACATAGTAGGCTCGGGAGTCTGTATAGTCTTTCCTGAATATGAGTTTGAGCCTCATTTGCATGGGTCTTTTTCACTCTTTATCTTACCCTCTAGACTCCCAAAACATAACGGGTCTCCTTTTAAGCCCTTTTCAGACCCTTTAAAAATGAAAAGATTGCCGAGCGATCTTCTGACCCTTCACGCTCGTTAAACTGAAATTTGAAGTCACGTCTGCCTGGCGGTAGTTTACCCCTTTTTCAGTTCGGACGGTCAACTGTACGAACAAAGGAGCACTCTATTGAATGTCCATTCTTTAGAAGAGTATCCTCAGGTATAATTTTATTCCTTTTTCGGGCATGAGGGACTAAATTTACGAAAAAGAAACCCCCCCGGAGTCCATAGTTAAGCTCTTTTCAAACTCCCTAAAATTGAAAAGATCACCGAGTGATCTTATTCTTTCACACTCGATAAAACGGTCCAGAAGAACATTCCTGACAGAGTCCATAGTTAAGCTTTTTTCAGACTCCTTAAAATTGAAAAAATAGCCGAGTGATCTTGTCTTTGTCACACTCGTTAAAATGGTTTTTGAATTGACGTCTAGTCGACGCTAGTTTACCCCTTTTTCGAACCGACTCGACTATTGACGAAAAAGGTACCCCAATGGAGTTTCCTTTTATGCTTTTTCAGACTCTCTAAACATGAAAAATCACTGAGCTTCCCTTCTCTGGGCTAGTTAAACTTACATCGAAGGACGTTACCAGTGTGTGTTCTATCAACCGCATTTGCATCCTTTACCCATCAGCCTAGTAACAGTTTGCGTCTGCGTTTTAACACCTTTGGCCACTGGAGGATTTTTCCGAGTATTATTTTCTAGAACATCAGTCTTGTCCTTGCACCTTGAGCTAGTATGTTTGCTATACTCGTTCCTCCCTTGTAACGTAATATTCCTTTATTCTTTTTTCCAAATCAACAAAAAGAACAAAAAAAAAAAAAACAAATATACCCCAAAAAGAGGATGGGAAAAGTATTTTCTTTATTGGCAGCATTATGAGTCACCCTTGGATAAAGCACATCTGTCCATTTGATTCATCAGATTTTGGGATGTATTACGACCTTAGGAAGCTTTGCTCGCTATGTTGAGTTGTGTCCTCCATCGTTTGGTTACTCTTCCAAACATATGGAGAGTTTGCGTTGCCTCCTGCTTCGTAGATTTATGATTAACAGATATGCTGCCTGAGTCTTATCACTTGTCGTGCTATTGTCCAAGGGAAGTTTGTTACTTAGCCTGAGTCGGACACTCTGCAATATGTCTCTTGCCCGCATACCCGGCCATCCTGAATGTCCAATCAAGTCTTTGTTTGAAATCACTAAAGCCTTCAGTCCGATCATCAAGATTATCAATTCCACAACCGACGAGCCGTCGAAGACCTCTGGGTAGTGCATTCATACACTCATATTACACTCCTACCTGAGTTTATAAGATTTTGAAGTTGTTTCTCGAGCTCTGAAGTACAGCCATCAGGCCGAATCAGCTTCTGAGAGATGGATACTTTCTATGTATATATTTCTGATTTCGAGATGTAGCTCCGTTGTGTATTGTTCACGGCTACTCTTTATTGTTATTTGACATGAATCTACAGTGTATTTGATTGGTAGCCATGGTTCTGATTTATCCCGAGCATGGGTATGCCCGCCTCGGTGAGACATTTGACATTTTTTGCAGATGGCACCTCCTAATTCCTGCTTCCTGGGCTCACTCATTCAACATATCAGTACAGATTGGTAAAGAATTGGTAATGTATTGCGGCCATCAGATACTCTTCTGACCTCACACATTATGGGGCATCTTTTATAACCCTAAATGTCACCATCCATGCTTACCTGGCATCAGGCCAACTCATGTCTCTTCCTTGCCAAAGCCATGCTGAATAAAACCCTGAAAAAACACTTAAAATAAGAAACCCGCGCCCTAACCTAACACTGGGCGCGTTGGAACGCTTGCTGCCCTTCTACTGCACGCGTTGGAACGCAGGCTAGCCCACTACAGCCCGCGTTTACCTAACAAAGCAAAAAATCAGGAAAGTTTCCGCCGGGACGAAAATCTTTGGGTCAGTTAACTGGGACTTCTAGCCATGCATGGCCGAGAGTTCGTCGAAAACCCCAGCTCCTTCTAGCCTATAAAAGAAGGGGTAGGGGTACTATTCAAAGGAGGAAAATCATAGCAAAGAAACTCTGCCCAATTGCCAAATCCATTTTGTCCCAACCCTTTAGACTTTCCTCAAGCTTTAGGAGAATTCAAGCAAAGGAGTTGGAGGACAAAGAAGAGGAGGAGCCCAGGATCAGGATCAAGGAATGGTGGCCGGTCTCTATAATCATTGTAAGTTGATTCATCTTGATATTAATAAAACGATACTTTTCCTGTCCCAAATGCACGAGTCTTATGTGTTTCATCTGATTTATGTTAAACTCTAATCCTCTAGTAGAACAATAGCATGCATGCGTAGTTTTGTCTTGATTGCAGGATCGCTTTGTGGAAGGAGCAGCAGAAGTAACGGGATAAAGCTCAACGGAGGATCTACACCAACCATCGATAAAAAGGTTAGTTGGTTCTTCCCATGTTTGCATGTGAAAAAGGGTTTTAGGTTTGGGGTAGAAGGTTAAAAGTAATTCTTGAAGGGTCATGATCTGCATGCAAGTTTAAACCCTAGCTTGTTAGTCCGTAGGGTATAATTTCCCAACAACAACGATTCAATCATGGTAGTGGTTGATATATTGACAAAGGTTTCTCATTTTGTTCCTATAAAAACAAATCATACAACAAATAATATTGCAGGAATTTACATGAGGGATATTTCTAGGTTTCATGGGATACTTAGGACAATTGTCTCAGACAGAAACACAATGTTTACTTCAAATTTATGGAAAGGATTATTCAAAGGATTTGGTACAAATATGAACTTTAGCACAACATACCATCCACAGTCAGATGGAAAGACAGAGAGGGTCAAATGAGTAATTGAAGACATGTTAAGAATGTATGTGATGGATAAGCGATCTATGTGGGAACATTACTTGCACTTGGTTTATTTTGCCTATAATAATGGGTATCAAGATTCATTGAATATGATCCCATTTGAAGCCTGGTATGGTAGAAAATGCAGTACTCTAGTAAGATGGGATAACCTAGCATATGGAGTGGTACTTGGGCCAGAGTTTCTCAAGGATATGGAAGATTAGATGGTTACTATTAAGAAAAATTTAAAGGCAACTCAAGATAGAGAAAAGGTTTATGCCGACAAGAATAGGAAAGCAAGAGAATTTAAAGTAGGAGAGAATGTTCTTTTGAAAGTAAAGCCCAAGAAGAGCTCTTTGAAGTTGGGTAGTTGTACAAAGCTAGCAACCATATTCTATGGTCCATTTGAGATATTGGACAAAATAGGGTTAGTTGCATAGATGCTTTCTTTTCATGTTTCCATGAATGTGCATAATGTATTTCAGGTCTCTTTTCTAAAGAAATATGTACATGATCCTAAACATGTTATTGTTTGGCATCTGATTCAAGTGGAGATAGAGGGAGACTTTTAGGTCCAACCAGTGTGAATACTGGACATAAAAGTCAAAATTCTCCGGAATCGAGTTATAGAGATGGTAAAAGTTTAATGGACCTGCTACAGTCCTGAAGATGCTACCTGGGAGCATGAAGATTCCATGCAGGCAGAGTACCCATAGCTTTTTGAACAAATTTTGTAATTTTGATTCCTTTTTTGTATATGCACTAAGGATGGTGCCAAAATAAGGGGGAGGGAATGTAACAACCTAGGTTTTGAGCCCCCATATTAAATAATGTATGGTTACATTGATGAGAGGCCAGAGTGCCCAAACAATTATGAAAAGGCCAGTGTGCCTAAGAAATGTAATTTTTTGACCATTATTAATAATAAATACATCATTGGTTTCAAAATGGACAAGGACTAGAGTTATAGGGGGCTATGATTCCACAAGAGATGGGGCTTGAGGGGATAAATGATTATTTATTTTATATTACCCATTTTATGTAATGGGGGGGGGGGGAATCAGTTATGTGAGATCTTGGGGGAAGGCCAAGATGTTATTGATCCCCACAAATTACAAAAACTCGTCCTTGGTCTATGGAAGGGGTTCTCTAGTTGGCTAATTCTCTCATTCATTTTGGTCATTCACTCACTCATTTATTCATTCATGCACTCCATTCATTCCTTCACTTACTCATCTTTCCTTATTTTTCATGTCTTGTCTTGGGAAAGGAAGACAAACTATTGAAGAACAATCACATTTTTGTTGGTTGTAGAGGTTGCTGGTGTAATCTAGCCATGATTTGATGACTGCATCTCAGATATGCTTGGCCTGTTTTCATCTTTGATCACAACTGTGAGTCTTGAGAGTCCCAACATGGAGATTCTAGACCAGCTTCATTAGATACATGGAAGGAGAAGGACTGCCTGAGGGACTGTGTGGCAGAGAAGGGTGAATTTCCATTCTCTTGGGTGGTGCAGGCTAGGTAGAAGAGAACTGGGTACTTGGATTGTTGTGAGTGATGGAGAAGCCTGTCAGAGCTTGTGTGCTGACTGGTTTGGGAAGCCATGTAAAAATATGGAACTGTCCTTGTGGATTCATAACCCTGGCTCGGGGGTGACATTTTTGTTGATAATTGGAACAACAATGTCTACGGTTGGGTATAACATCCTTGGTATGCATCTAGTTGGTGTCTTCTTTTATAAAAGATAAGTGCTCTCTATTATGGTTTCCTTTTCTTGTGTATCTATTTCCACTCTGTATTAAATTATTCTATCTGAGATTTGTACTTATAATATGCATGTTTGTTGGTTATTGTTGTGCATAGTATATTGTGCACGTCTTTTATGTTGTAGTATGAATATTTATTGTTGCATGTAAGTATTTCATGCTTCTTTATTAATTAGTTGTTTTCAGAGATTCAAAATCAGCCAAGAGGTGCATTCTTGGTGTGGCATGCCCATCCTATGGGAGGCTGGGTATGTTACAGATTGGTCACAGAGAAGAATGGTAGTGGTGTTTCCCGACTTGGGTGGCTCGGGAAGAGACTAGTTTGGTCCTCTTAACACAGGGGCACATGAAAGATTTTTCCTTAAAATTTCAAAAGAAATATGAAATTGTTCATCCCAATGGAATTCAACCTATTTTGATAACAATTTGAATAGTGGGGAAGAAAAGTTTGTGAAATTTTGAATGAATCTCCTATAATATCTAGCATTCCCTAAGAAGATTCTAAATTCTTTCTGTAGCTAGGGATTCGGATTTGAGAAATAATGTCAATTTTGGCAAGATCTACCCTTATTCCGGTACTGGAAATATGATGGCCTAAGACAATCCATTCAGTGAGGATCATTCTAGATTTTTCATGGCTGAGGGAAATATTAGTCTCTCTACACCTAATCAATACTTTCTCCAAATTATCTAATGATTTTTGGAAATCATCCCCGTATACTGTGTAGTCGTCCATATAGACTTCTACATAGTCATGGGTTAAATAAAAAAAAATAGCTAGGACAACCCTCTGAAAGGTGGCAGAGGCATTGCAAAAACCAAAGGGAAGAACCCTATAAGAATAAGTACCCAATGGGAAAGTAAATGTGGTTTTCTCCTGATCTTTAGGGGCAATTTGGATCTAGTTATACCCACTAAACCCATCTAAGAAAGAAAAGTACCTCTTCCTAGACAAGGTGTCCAAGACCTGGTCTATGAAAGGTAAAGGAAAATAATCTCTATAGGAAGCCTTGTTCATCTCTCTAAATTCCACACAAATCCTCCATTTTCTATTCTTCTTAGGGATAATAACTAATGGGGATACAAACTTTCTATCTGAAATAGGGTAAATAAAATTGACATGTAAGAGTTTTTGGAGCTCTTCTTTCACTATATCTTTTAAGGATGGATTCATTCTTCTTTGGGGATACCTAACAGATATGATTTGATTATTGGTGTAAATATGGTGTATACAGGTATTAGGGTGAATTTATTTCATGTCAGAGTAATCCCATGCAAAAGCACCAAACCGACCTTGAATCATTTGGATCAATTTTTGTTGCTGATCTGATCTCAGGATAGAATTGATATATATATATATTTTCCAGAACTGATTTCAACAATCCAAACAACTTACTCTTCTTCTTCATTTATTGCTGATATAGTAAACAATGTAGAAGTGGAGGGATGCCAAACCTCCTCAAATTCAAGGCTGAAAATATGTGTAAATTATGCAAAAGATTGAGGATACTCAATAAATTCTGCATTGGCTAAAAATAGGCTTAGAACATGTTCTTCAATTTGCTTTCGAACTCCTTTTGCTTTCTCAAGTGTCAACAAGAGTTGAGCATAGTTCTCCTCCCCATAGGGATTCTCCAACCATAAAGTAACTTCAGTGGCTGTTTTGGCAGGAGGAAAGAGAATAAGTTTTTGACTATGGATCCCATTAGAAATTGTCATCTTCCCAGACCAAAAACTAATAAATGCATCAGCAGTGGCCAAACAAGTTCGACCAAGCACAACTAGATGTATAGGTTTGGAGGATTTTGAATGAATTACCAAGAAGTCCACATGATACTCCTAGGAGGCTAAGGTGACTGTTACATAATCTAGACTTCTTATAGGGCTAATGATTGATTTGTCTTCCAATTCCAGCAAGGTTGGTGTTGGCCTTAAATGATTTAGTTGCATCGTTCGCATGGTGTCAACAGTCATAACATTTATTGTTACTCCTATATCAATAAGTGTATTTGACAAAGAAATACCATTGATTTGTATAGTCACCACTGGATGTCCTGGATCATTATATTTAGATGGAATTTTTGATATATATTCTAACAGTTGTCCAACCACCTGTATAATAGGAGGTTCCTTCCTCTTCCTTCCATGATTTTTAATGCAAATATCCATTATAATTTTTGGCATAGATAGGAATATCTTTGATGGCTTGAAGTAGGGGAATGTTTACACATATATTCCTTAGTTCAACTTCTAAATCATGTCCTAGAGGTACCTTGGGTTTCTTCATAAGTAACCTTTCTCGATAAGGTGGAGGATTAGTTTCCTAAGGTATTTCTGATGGTTGAGGAGTGTGAAGAGGAATTTCTTCTTCTACATGGATTTCTTCTTCTTCATTTGGTTGGTTATCTATTTGTTATTCTTCTTGAATAACCATTGTATAATTTGGTTTATTCAAGACCTTCCCAGATCTTAATTGAATTTCATTTAGTGAAGTAGGATTTATCACATAAGTTGGGAAAGTATGTACTTCAAGATTCTGTACAAGTTGTGTAGGTATATTGTTCGAATTAGGGATGGGCTGTGAAGGAATAGTTATAGGCTAAGGGGGGTTTGGATTAGGTGCATATTGCATTTGTTGTTGCTGATTTGGGTTCAAAGGAAATGTGATTTGTTGTTGCAGCTGGGAAGGTGGAGGTAGAGCAGGTGGATTAAACCCAAGTAACAATTGAGAGATATTGGAAGGATATTGTGGGTAAGTAGGAAAAGTTGGTGGTTGAAAAGGAACATTCCCATATGAAATCTCCCTCCATTCTTGTTTCCAAGGTTGGACATGTGGTTGTTGATATGTCCATTGAGAGTAAGGCATTGGAGGAATCCATTGTTGTTGTGAGTATTGTGTGGTAGGATCAAAAAACATATTAGGATTTTGTTGTCTCCATGCTCTAGTAGGGGGATATGATGTTTCTTGAGGTTCTCGTCCTCACTTAAAAATGGATTATAGTCCAGGTAAGGAAGGACACTCATTGATAGGGTGATATTCTATACAGAGCCCACAAATTTCAATGACATTAAGAGGACATTCTTTTTCAGGATGCCTCTTCCTACATCAAGGACAGAAAATTGCTAAAGTAGAATTTTCTTCTTGTTGTTTCTTTTTTAACTTCATGGTGTCTAACTAGGTGCTGATTGTGTTTATGATGTCTGTTTTGAAGTTTTCTATAAGATTCCCTAATTATATCCTTGTAACACTTCCTGGAGTAGGTTTGGTAGTTTTTCTTATAGGATCTCTTACAATTTTCCCTATTTTGTCTTGGCTGTGAGAGTACCTTTTACAATACTCTGCAATGTTTGCAAATGGATTTTGATATACATACCCAAAACTCATGAGGTTTAGTACCTCAATACAATCATCCCTTATACCCTTTAGAAAGATGGTCCTAATTGTGGTTGTCTATAAGGAGAATTGTTTTGTATTTTGATAATTATATAGGAACCTTTCTAGGTAATATTCTAAACTCTCCTCCTCAGTCTCCTGCATTTTAAATACATCATTCCTAGCATATCTAGGTCTACAATAATCCTGATATTTCTAGAGGAAAGTTTCTTTCATACCATCCCAAGATATGATAGTATGCTCTCCTAGACTCATAAACCACCTTAATGCTGAGTCTTTAAGTGTGGTTGGAAAGAGTTTTAATTTCTGTGCACTATTAGTATAATTATATCTCCTACATAGTATATCAATTAAAAAAAAAATGAATCAAGATCTTCTGTTGACATACCATGGAAGTGAGGTAGTAATGAAAATGGGATATTCTTCATAGCAACATCTCTGGTAATGTCTAATATTGGGAATCCAAATGTCTTTGTTTCATTATTTGCATTCCCCTCCTCATCTTCCATATCTCCAAATAGCACGTTATGGGATACATGTGATGTTTCCCCACTAAGTGATGGTTCAACCACTAGGCTGGTTGGGATATCCAACTGTTCCAATACTTTGTGTGTTTCTCCAATGGAAGATTCAAACTCTTCTACCACTTCCTCTGTCTCTTTTCCAACTCTTCCTTCTGGTTGGGTTGTCAATGCTTCCCTCACTTCTTGTTGTGATATGTTCTCAATCTGTACAGTAGCTTCATATTTAGGACCTTTGGTTGTAGTTTCAATTACTTCCTTTTAAATATCCCCTTTGAGAATTTATCCTACACAAAAATTAGTTGAATTAGTATGGGGGGAGTTTTATTGTTTTTTTCTATAAATTTGGGGGGTTTCTTCAATTTTTTGCAATTTTGAATGCAATAAATCTACCTTTGTTATCTCTATGTCTACGCATAAAAATAATATCTAAATACTAACTCAACACAAAATTTAACTACTGAAGGTAAGAGGACAACCCGACTTTGGAGAAACCCCACTAAAGTGGATGTGTGGGCTCTTCCCTCACGTATTACCATCTTCTCTCCACCCTTAGGTCGTCCTTAAAACCACTCCAAAACCATAAAATAAATATAATGCAAAACACTAGCTATTACCATTTACAACTCCCTGACAACAACGCCAAAATGTTGGTGCAATTATATGTTCAATATATTGCAATCATTTAATATGTCAATCCAGTTTCATAATCAATAGAGTTGATGCACTATATGTGCCGATAACAGATAAGCTCCTATTTGTGATGAGCATAGCCTATATAAGAAAACACTCTAAAACCAGATACTTTGTTTTCACACTTTTCAAATAATACTCTCCACACAGTTCAAGAATTAGAAAGAAAAACTCATAAACAAGCATATGATCTAAAGTTCTTGCTTAGGTGATGAATTTGTTCATTGCTAGATCATGAAAGGGAAACATGAACTTTGACTCCATCTCTTGGAGAAACTAAACTAATAGCAATTAACACTATCCATATTTAAAAGAAAGCTCAATCAATCCTAGAAGAAATACCAGGTAAAGTAAGACACTCCATTATAGGTGCATGTAGGGTGAGAGATGGAGGTCGTGATTGTGCCCATGTTTGCAAGATGTAGCCTAATCAATTATAGAAGAAAATATAAGTGTGGTGGGATACTCCATTATAGGTTCATGTAGGGTGAAATATGGAGATCCAAATTGTCCCTAGATTTGCAAAATAGAAATGAGCACTCAAGCATATAGTCTAACAAATGATTTCCTTCATAAACACACACAAATATAACAAGTAATTACTCATAAATCGTTGCACTCAGAAAAAATTAAATTGCACATAAAGCTCTCACTCACTTAGGATTACCAAACATCTATATTTCATGCTATCAAGTGTATCACTGGAACATAACATGAATAAAGTTAGATGCTATGATCAAACATAGAATTATTCTATCCACACACAAAAAAAAATTAATTATATTCACACCTAAATAAAAAGAATCTTACCTTGATTGGGTCTGTGGGTGCTTTCCATACCAACAAGACACCTCTTAAAATAAATTTACAGAAGAGAAGATTTGAACACACACATAGAATCCATGAACTACAATTTATATCATTACTTCAGAAAATAGAGGTACAATCAAGAGTCTTCAAGAATAAATCATACAATATAACAATGCTTAATTCTATCTCTCTATGTCTATAATATAGAATGATACCTCTTTAAAGAGAAACAACTGTTACAATCAAATTTTGTAGATAACATCAAATATTTTCACAAATATTACAATTGGTTGATGTATCGATTTTTGAGGGAATGATTTCATCGTCATGACACAAAGTGCATGAGTGATTGAATATATCATTGTATTCAACGAAAAAATAATGTTCAAGCCAAAAAATTCCTTGGACCATTCAAGAACAACCTCGTTCAAACACCTAGGCCTACAAATATGGAACATGTACCAGACGTGCACAACTGGGGCAAAAGACTGGTACTGGATGCACACAGTCACCTAAATCAGCACCGGACGCACACAGTCATATAAATAGGTACCAAAATAACATAGGAAAAGGTAACAGATGAGCGAAAAAATATGTTCTGGACGAAATCAACTTTGGTACCAGACATTCATGAAGATAGGTACTGAACGAGTGCAAAAATAGGTACCGTATGAGTTGAGTACCAGATGAACACCGAAATAGGTACCATAGGAATAGGAGTTGTTGTCATAAGGTCTTCTTGGATCATTCAAAATAATTAGAGAGAATTAAACATCAATTATTCAATCCCAGTCATTAATAAATCTCATAAATGATGATTAAACATAAGTTACCTCATATGTACACAATAATGTCTAAAGGACATGTCTGTTGAGGAAAATAGGCAAATAGTGCATATGTTTGAGGAAAAATTGGTCAGCATATGGGACAAGATAAAACAATTGGAGGTGACAAAATGGAGACTCAATAACAACCGAGCTTGAAGGCTCAATCATAATACCTTTTAAGATAGAGCCCATTTCTAGGCTCATCCAACACATTTCCTGCATAATATTCTAATTCATAGGCTCCTTTTCGAGGGCACATCACACGATATAAGGAATGTGCCATGTGGGATTGAACTTTCCTTCCCCCAACGATTCCTTAGCTTCGTCATAAAGAATAACCAAGTCACCCTCAGCGTATTGTTTGGGACAGTCTGACTTATTGTATTGTACCTTAACACACCGTTTTTTCACTTTGATGGTTGCAGAGGCATCTCGACATTTCTCATCTAGTTGGTCTAAGTGCACGAGGAGTTCTTCTATATCAGTTGTGTTAGGTACGAGATTGATTTCCAACTTAAGGGAAGATATTTCACAGTCAATAGGAATAATTGACTCCACTCCATGGACTAACTAAAACATTAAGAAACTAGTGGAAGTATTTACCATTGTTTGGTATTCCCATAGTGCAGGGTAAATCATCACATGGCAGTTAGATTTTCTCTACATCACTCTTTTTTGCAAAATGGTATTTAGAGATTTATTCATGGCCTCTACTTTCATGTGTAAACCCCAGTTTTGATTCTAACTCAGACATCATCTCATTCTGGAAGTTAATTCCATGATCAATGAAAATATATTTCAATATTCTGAACCGAGCTATAATATGATTGAATACAAAAAGTGTTGCAGTATCACCATCAGATTTAATGGTAGGCATGGCATCATCCCATTTATTAAAATAATCCAAGACCACGATAATATGATGGTGCCCCCCAACCGAGGTTGGATTGTAGTCCATGAAGTCCAACCCCCACTTGGTGAAGGGACCGATGGTGACTACTGGATGGAGAGGGGCAGGGTTCGAGTGCATATTATGAGTGAAAACTTGGAAAGGGTGACACTTATTGACCTCATCAACGCAATATTTAAAAATTGACATCCAAAAATAAATAGCTCTCAATATGTTTTGGGTCGTCGCAAGCCCAAATAAGTGACCACCACGTGCGCCACTATTACATTCATTGAGCACAGCCTCAACCTCCTTGTGAGTCAGACAAAAATGAAAAATAACATCTACCCCTCGACGATACAATGTGTCGCTGATGATAAGGTAGTTCTTGGCCTGATGGCATATACACCGTTGATCATCTCTCGAAAGATGTTGGGGAAGCTTTAGAGTTTAAAGGTAGATTAGAATATCTCCATACTAGGGGTTCGAAGACAATATAAGGAAGATATATTCATCAACGAATGATTTTTTCGTGAAAAATATCCTCATGCAACGTAGGGAATTCTAACATTAGTTCCACAAAAAATATCGATTTCTTGGATTTCACAGAGGAAAAATCAAGATCAAATTCTTGCAAAATAACAATCCATTTATTTTATTTCCCCCCTATAATACACCTTGTAGGGAGGTATTTAAGTGGATTGATATAAACAACCGAGATATTCTTTCAGAGTAAGATGTAGTGGCATAGTCTCTGAACCGTATGTGTGACTGTTAAGGCTAGCTTCTCTACCTATGAGTACTTAAGTTCAGAACCAACTAGATTTCGATTAAGGTAATATATAGCTTTCTCATAGATCTCATCATCTTCCTAAAAAAGAAGCATACCAACCGTCCCTTCAAACATTACAATGTAAATCAGGAAATCTCTATTGCAGTCTAGGGGCTTCAATAGAGGTGTCGATACTAGGGATTTATTAAGAGAATCAAAGGACTCATGGGCTCACTCATCCCATATGAGAAAAGTGTTATTTTTCAAGAGACGCATGAAAACCTTAGTTATATTGTCATACTTAGCTCGGAATCAACTTGGGAAGTTATCCTTCCCCTGTAAACCTTGAAGTTGTCGAATATTGCACGAGGGAGGAAATCAAAGTATTTCCTCAACCTTCATAGGATCCACCATAATACCATGCTCATAAGCTATGAACCCCAAAAGGCGGCTAGATCTAATGCAAAAGATTCATTTGTGAGGGTTCAACCAAATGCGATAATAGAGAAATCTTTCAAATACTAGTCAAAGGTGAGTCAAATGATCTACACTCTTGCGAGAGTGAGCAGTGAGATCATCTAGATAGGCTTTGACAATATGCTTAAGGTCATGAAAGAAAAAGTTTATGGCATGTTGAAAAGTTGCTCGAACGATTTTAAGACCGAAAGGAATTTTACGGTATGCAAAGGTTTCATGCAATATTGTATTGATCTTAGGTTTGATTTGAATTTGATTATAACCTGAAAATCTGTCCATAAAAGAAAAAACTTCTCTTCCCACACACTCATCAATAATCTGATCAATAAAGGGATTGGGGAAGTTATCTTTAGGAGAAGCTTTATTCAAGTCCCTAAAATCCATACATACATAGACAATTCCTTGGTTCTTATCTACAGGAACGAGGTTGGATACCCATTCAATCAAGGGAACCGGGTAGATGAAGCCAACATTGAGAAGCTTCTCCACCTCTTCCTTAATAGTGGGGGGATTTCTAGGATTTACAACTCTAATTTGTTGTCTAATAGGTTTAGGATATAGATAAATTTTAATTTCATGTTCGACAATATTGGGGTCGATCCCTGACATATTTTCGTACAACCAAGAAAATACATCTCAGAAGTCCTTAAAGAGATCAATGTAGTTCTAAATTTCTTTAGGTGAATAATCCACACCGATATATATGTTTTCAATTTTACCAAGGGTTCAAGAGATGTTGATTGTAATGGTAGGAGAAATGTTCACCATGTTTCCTTCAACATATATACCATGCGTATCTAACCAAACAACGACCTGACCGACCATCTCACTCAAGGTGGACCTAAACTCATCTTGTTCAATCCTCTCAAGCTCTGGGAGAAAATAGGATCTATGATGAAGTTCATCCCAAGGACTATAAGGATAGGACATGGCCTCTAATATTGTTTCATCCAAGGGTAAAGTATCATTGAGGTAGTCATGTCAATAAGATGATTATGCAACCCATATGGGCTCTAAGACAAGATCCACCTCCTCTGTTCGTGAGGAGGAATGATCTCGGTTGATAGTATCTTCTTGTATATCCTGATATGCAATTTCTACCACAGGAAATGACATTGCCATTCCGATATGAGAATGACCATCATAGTAGATAGCTAGATAAGGTAGGGTCCAGGTGTTATTGGACAAATCGGTAGGTGCAGACACTAACTGATCTCCCTAGATCCACCTGGATCTAGAACAAAACACACCAGAACATGACGCTTTCCTTAAGTTTTAGATATTGAATTTACTAACTAAAGAGGGATGAGTGAAATACTGTTTAAATGTCGCTTTCTCTCACCATTGCCATCCTAGCTCCGTTCCAATGCTCATACAATGATGATCCTGCAAAAGAACGCAACCAACCAAAGTGATAGAAATAGCACAAACTCAATATAAACCTATGTATGTGATCAAGGAATCATACAATAAAACACAACAAGCTTTATAGGAAAGAATCATATTACTGTATCATATTAAATGTGAACGAGAGATTACAACCATGGCCTTGATGTCATAAGGTCCCTTCCAAATGTCCTTCGTTCCCCACACACTTCTTTCTCCAAGGATTCTGAGACCATGGATCTGATAGCTACTCACAATCTATCTTGACAAAGCAAATCTCCAAGCCACTCTAACCAGGCTAATAATTCCAAACCAACCAAAGCTAACAAGCTCAAGAACCCCTTCTCCATGAGAGCTCCTCTCCTTTTATAAGTTGAAGAGGATAAGGTGAGGAGGTTAGGATGATCCCACTAAATCATGAAAGTGAGTAAGATCCAAACCATTCGGATGCCACCTCGCCATGGAAGTTTCTCCTTCTAGAAAATTCGAGAAAATGCTCGTTTTCCCCACGTGTAAGCATTCTCGCACCCTGCTTATAGTGCAACCTGTGAAATGTTCACACCCTAGATATGATGCAGCCTACAAGAATCATGCATTCTCGCACCCTAATACATAAGCAGCCTGTGAACTTCCTTTTTTATAAGGTTTTTACACAGGAAAATGCAACTTCTTTTCTCAGGAAAAGTTCTTCTCCCTTCTCTCTTCAGGAACTCAGGCCACTGACCCCTCTGAAGGCAATAGATAGGTTTACATCATTAACAGTCATAG
>ML796576.1:460674-508211 GCA_009831015.1 Picea engelmannii
GATAACACCAACAACATCATCAAATTTTAAAGTATTTGAACCAGAGACAGAGTTACTTACAACCATGACCAAGCCATTCCATCTTTCTAGAAATGAGCACAAGATTAGAAGAGCCCTAACCTCATCATCAAAGTCCACTTTTACAGAACTTAGTTGATTAGCAACTATATTAAATTCATTTAAATGATCTGCAACAGACCCACCTTCTGACATCTTCATATTAAATAATCTCTTCATTAGAAATACCTTATTCAACACCAAGGGTTTTTCATACAATTTGGTCAATGCATCCATCAAACCCTTTGTTGTCTTTTCTTTCGAAATATTGAAAGCCACCGACGCTGCCAGGATCAGCCGTATCATTCCTAGAGCCTTTCTGTCAAGAATCTCCCATTCTTCGTCCTTCATGGCCGCCGACTTCTTTGCTACTTCGCTCAATGGTAGGAATAGATCCTTCTGATATAAATAGTCTTCCATCTGCATCTTCCATAATTGGTAGTTTTGGCCGTTAAATTTCTCAACCCTAAACTTTCCATCTTCCGACATTGCTCCCACTCGAACCAGGAACCCTCTTTTCTTGTGAGTTACCTTATGCTCTGATACCATTTGTTAGAAAAACAAGACCGCAGAGAAATAAAATAAAACAAATGCAGAAACAAAACATAGAAGACACACAATACAAGAGAGACACAGTTTTACGTGGTTCACCTAGTGTTGGCTACGTCCACCAGAGAAATTGCCAGGTCCTTCCTTTATTATTATCCAGCAAATGAAGGGATACAACCTACAAAAAAACCCGCTGTAACTTCCTCTTCTTTCTCTCACAGTCTCCTCTCTCATAATACAATATTCACCATCTACCATAGTCGCAATACATTTACCTCATAAAAGAGGGTTGCCTTCTAGGGAAAAAAACCCTAACATAATCTCTATCGTTAGATCTGTGACCTTATAATGAATGGTCCAGATTTACAATGAAATTACAATATACTTTTATAAGGCAATTTTTTCTTTGGGGCCTTCGCCCCCAAACCTCCATCGGGGAACGCTGCCCTAGAACCCCCCATTGGGGGCCCGCTTGCCCCTAGACCCCCCAGCTGGGGGGATAGGCCTCCTGGACCCCGCAGAGGGGGTTACCCCCCCTCTGCACTCCCCTACGTGGAAGAGTGTACATACTTCTGGGGTGTAAATACTTCATGGGGTATAAACATGGCTGAAAAGTAAAAGACCTATAAATCAGGAAGATAATCAGGCTCCACAACCAACACCCCAAAGTATGAAGTTAGAACAGAGTGATAGCTGAAATACTTTATCGAGTGTGTGTAGCGAACAAGGAACAATCTTTCGGAAACCTACCAACAAACAAGGAAGTACAGTACAATAATATATCATCACTGGGGTAGGCATTCCCATACTCAGAATACAAATAACTCAAAGCATAAATGCCGACATGAGAAGATCCATGTCAAGTAAGACAGGTCATGGCCACCAAACATACACTGTGGATCCATGCCAATATGACTCAAATATGAACATAGCCACCAAAAATACACTGTGGATCTATGTGTTAAAAAATCAAATTTGAACATAGCCACTAGACATACAATGTGGATCTATGCAACAGTACACTGAATATACTCCAACGCAACCTGGATCTGTCAGAAAAGGTCCAGGGTCTTCATCTCCACCACTCTATAGTACAAATCTAACCATGTGAATACATGTGTTGACATCGAACATGGTAGAAACCACTTGATTACCGGTCATTAGTGTATACCGTTAACAAGTGTGAGGGAAATCACCATTAATGTTAATGAATCCCAAGGTACACTAGTACAATCCAACGAATGTGAATAAATGAGATGAAGTTGAACACTCGGTGGAATCTCCCGATCAGGGGTGAATAATGAAAACCCACTGTCAAAAGAAAGGAAACCTGTCATTGAGGCATGCAAGTTCTAAGGTACCAATTGGTTTCTAAGTCTAATTCCTGGATAATGAGTTGAAGTCGAAAGGAAAATACTCATCATAGGAGGGCCTTAATGTATCCCACATTAATGACACAAAACAAGTAACAATATTTGATGTAGATCAGAGTAACAAGTGATTTAGGACTAACTCAGGGATGACTGACGCAATAGAAGGCTTAAGGATTGTAGAAATGGCCGATGCAACAAAAGGCTTTTCGGGTTGAACTTCATTTTTGAACATATTGACGACACGACAACTGTCTTGGAAATACTGACTCAACAACAGGGATCACTGACCAATTTGTAATCTTATAGGAGTATGATCAGGAGACAAGTGGATTTTCCAACCTAGACACAAAGTGAGTGAAAGGGTGTCATGTTCAAAAGTGACTCTTCCACAAAATATAGGTTTAGATACATTTCTTTCCCAATTTTTCCCCCACCATTTCTGGCAAGTACCTCTTTATTTTTACATAAGATTGAGGAGGATAACAGATGCTTGTCAATTTAAGCTCATCCTTCGGATGAGTCCTTCAGAGTATGTTTAACGAACCCTAAGAAGGAGTGGTTCGGTCCCATTGTGGGTCTTTCGATGTTTGTTTAATGAGTCCAAAGAAAGAAAACTCATGGGTTTTTCATGTTTAGAGAGTCTAAAAAACACTTAAAGAAAACTCAGGTCCCATATGGGTCCTTCAATGTTTGTTTTATGAGTCCAAAGAAAGAAAACTCATGGGTTTTTCATGTTTAGAGAGTCTGAAAAACACTTAAAAGTGAACTCTCTCAGTTCCTTTTTTGTAAAATAGTCTAATGAGATCGAAAAAGAGATAAATTATTGCCCAATAGACGCTTTCTTCAAATACTTTAACGAGCGTGAAAATAGCAAGGTCGCTCGACAATCTTTTCATGTTTAGAGAGTCTGAAAAGAGCTTAAAGGGAACTCCAGGGGGTTCCTTTTTCGTATAACCTTTACGAGTCTGCAAAAGTGATAAAAGTATACTCAGTTACATTCTCATTGATTTACGAGCATGAGAAAGAACAAAGACTAAGCTTGGTAACTTATTCTCATGTATTTACGAGCATGAGAAAGAACAAAGACTAAGCTCGGGATTGTTTTTATTTTTACACAAGCTTTAAAACAAAACAAAACTATGCTTGGAATAGATTTTAATTTTTACACAAGCTTAAAAACTAAACAAAACTATGCTTGGACTTGGTTTCATTTTTACACAAGATTGAACCAGAGGAAACTATGCTTGGAGTAAGTGGTTTCATTTTTACACAAGCTTGAACCATTGAAAACTATGCTTGGACTTCCCAACGCATAACACAGGGATGGTTGGTAAGTCAAGCTTGAACCATAGAAAACTATGCTTCGACTTCCCAACGCATAACACAGGGATGGTTGGTAAGTAAATGCCCCCCAAGCCTCATTTCATCCAATGAAAAAGGAGGAGGAAAGGAAGCTTCAAATACTAGACGAAGGACTTGACTCAAATAGAGAGGGGTAAAACTAGTTCATTTTTTAATGAGCTTGACATAGAAACAAGAACTATGCTCATAACCTCTGTTTCATTTTTTAACGAGGTTGCCACAGAGACGAAAAAACTATCCTCGTAAGTGGTTTCATTTTTTAATGAGCTTGAAATTAGAAAACTACGCTCAAAGACCTCTTTTTCATTTTTTAACGAGGTTGCCTCAGAGACGCAAAAACTACCCTCGGAACCTTTGTTTCATTTTTTAACAAGGTTGTTACAGAGACACAAAAACTATCCTCGATAGTGTTCTTGATCATGGATTCCAAGAGGACAATGCTTTGGAATGACACCATGTCAAAGGACAAAACTCAGTCATGGCTTCCAAGAGGTATTCACTGGAAGGAACAAGCACACTCTAGAAGGACATCATGTTGAGGGTTGTGACAAGAGTAACAGACTCTAACAACCCAATCGAAGAGATCACCATGTCAACTACTGGATCTAAGTCATCAGAAGTTGAATCCATGGGTGACAATGCCACATAATTGATCTGTGGTAGAGGCGATATTATTTGCATACAAGAAACATTTAGGGAGGCAATCTAGTCAGGGTCAAT
This sequence comes from Picea engelmannii, assembly GCA_009831015.1. Lineage (NCBI taxonomy): Eukaryota > Viridiplantae > Streptophyta > Pinopsida > Pinales > Pinaceae > Picea > Picea engelmannii. The sequence continues at coordinate 464,736 of ML796576.1, forward strand.
GAATGAAAGTTGATCAACAGTCACAACTCGTCCATCGTGAGGGAAAGATATCACACGAAAAAGAGTAGACACAATAGCTTTCATGGCATAGACATAATCTCGCCCAAGGAGTAAAGCAAAATCCAAGGGGTCTTGGACTACCATGACGTCAATAAAGACAGTTTTCCCTCCCAAAGTTATAGGAAACTGAGGAAGGGTCCCTAAAGGTTGATTGGTTCTTCTGTTAAAAGCTAACAGATTCTGCGTAACCGCCGCAAGGGGAGGACAACCCAAATATTTCCAAGCAATAGAGGACAAAATACTAACAGACGAACCTTCATTTATCAACGTTTGGGGAATGTCCCGACCACAAACCTGTACTGTAATCTGGAAAGGAATGTAAGAGGGAAGATGAGGTCCAGTTAGCACACCCCAATCAAAATGGATGACCTCATTACTTGGAGGGGGTTCCATGGGAGAAGGAGGAATAGCCCCCGACATGATAGATTCTGTATCAACAAGAAAAACATGGGCAGTATCGGGTTTACTCTCTAGCAGGAGAGTAGGATCGATCGACGATGAGATCAGATCGACCACTTAGGTTTCATTCTCCAAGGGGAGAATGGGGTCTACAGTTGTAAACAGATCGACCTCTTTATTTTCTCTCTCTAAGGGGAGAACGAGATTGACCGAGGATGGTATCATATCAACCACTTTGTCAACTAGTTCAACTAAGGACGTGACCAGATTGACGACATGATCAACTGGATTGACCGATGAAGGGACCGGAGTGATCATTCCATCAACTATTGGAGGGTTGAGAGAAAGCTTACGATAAGCAGCTGGAAGTTGAGGTTGTGAAACAATCATGTCTTCCAGTAATTTCAAGGCTTCTTCCATATGAGGACAAAGATGAGTTAGATGACTCCCTTTGCATAACATACATGGGTACTTGGCTCTACTTTTCTTCTTCCCAATTATATTGTGACTAGTCGATGGGAAGTCATCAACATGTTGTTCAGAGGCTAATGACATGGGTTGGCGAGGATGTGTAGACCATACTTATATAACCTTGGGTAGACCAGGGCAATCCTTAAGAAGATGGCTACCCTTACAAAGCCTACAAGGGTACTTGGGCTTACGAGTTGTTTGGGCGATCTTGACATCATCAACACTCCTAGCACGATTAACAGTAACTGGTTGTTTTCCAACATGTTTGACAACGGTCAGAATTTTTGACCCTTGTTTATCTTTCTTCCTCTTAATCTTCCTTCTCTTCTTCTTCTTATTCACCGAGTTACTAGCTTCAGAACTTTCGCTCAACGAAGAAGATAGAATGGAAGGCGACCTTGCAAGTGAAGAAGGCGAAGAATACCTTACTGGTGAAGATGGTGAAGGATCAACATGAGGTTGATGTTCTTGGGGGAAAGTGCTTACGATCGAAGCACTTACTGCGTTTGGGATTATCTGAGTGGAAAACAACCACACCGACAATCCAATAGTGAGACCTGAAAGACTCAAAGTAGTGATGAGAGGAGGACCAATGTTTCCATAAGAAGGAAAAACAAAAGGTTCCCCTAGAGCAGGGGTTGCTTCATTGGTCATTTCGGGAACTGACGCCATTAAATAAATATCCATTCTAGAGTCCTCTAAGGAAAACAAATAACACATGCTAAAAATCTAGTAAGCAAGAAAGCAAACAAAACCTTCTTGCAATGAACTCACTAGTTGGTGATGAAATCCAATGTCGCGGGAACAAAGTAAGAAGGGTTTGAGATAGAGCGGGTGGGAAAGTTACATTGACGACCTGCTTAACGGACTTACACCCTGGTGCAAGCTCCCACACATAATCATGGGTATACCCTCCAAGGAGCCCGAGTGAGTTTGGCCAACGTCGATTCCAGGTACCGTGAAGACTTTCCCCTCCACAGTCACCTTGTGTAAAGACCCTAAAGAGATAGGCCACTAAGGTTACCACTGACAACAATAAAGCCTGGGGGGGTAGTTGACAGTCTGATCCACATGCAAGGGCAGGGTATCTAGCCCGAAATCAACTTGAGAGGCTTCCACTCATCATTGTGGGTATACCTTCAAGTGACCCCCGTAATACGTGCAACCTCTACACCGAGACCAACAAAGCAGGGTGAGTAACTCTGCCAGTCTCAATGCGACCTCGTGATTGACCCTTGTGTTAGAAGGGATTCCCAGGACAAAATGAAGTAAGTGGATTTAAACGCTCCCTAACTCAAGATTCTATGTTTGTTTGTAGCTTTGGAAAGTTATCTTTCTCACCTATTCCAAAGACCTACAACTAATCTAATGTAGGTTTGCTACCAGAAAATATAAAAATGTCTAATGAATTTTTATAAGCGCTTTATTTTATGGCTTTTATTACTCAAAAGGAATATGGCATGGACAATATGGTGTTTTGACCGACTCAAAAATTATGCAAAGATATGAAGATGTGATCTTTTCATTTCGATGAAAGCTATGCTATGAGAAGGAGAAAAAATTTATCATTCCCATATGCACAATGTCCCAAAATCTTAAAGTTCATCAATATCAATATTCTCAAGAAATGAGAAAAAGGTACTGAACACCAATGGATGATTCATGACCCCCCCCCGACCATGAGGGGGAAATGTTTTCATAATTTAAGATAAAAAAAAATGCCAAGAATCATGCAATTTCGGTACTTCAAATGCAAGGATGCCCCCAATCTAATATAAAGCAAGAAATTAAATCTTTTTGTTTCAAAAATTTCACTAAAAGCAATAATGAACTTTCTTAAAACAAAGAAACCCAAACTAAAAGTTCTCTTTTAAAGCGAACTATTCAGAAGAAATATGATCTTTCCCTAAACAATTCTAAAGAAAACACACTCTTTGTAATTGAAAGAAATTCAAAGCAAGAGACTAATCCTTCAAAACCAAACAAAGAAAAGATGGCTAAAAGCAACTCAAAGAATGTCAAGAAGACTGTAAACATATCAATATAGGCTCCAAAAGTTCAATCCAGCTGTTCAAAGCAAAACTGGGTATCAAAAAATGACAAGACCCAATCCAAAAAAATTTACAAACAAGTTCGCAGGCTAGCAGTGTATTACAGTGCGAGAATTAGGTATTCTCGTAGGCTAGACATTCGTAGGGTGCGAGAAGTTCGCACTGAACCTAACAGTAGGGTGAAAACATCAATGATTCTCATAGGCCACTAAAGGGTACAGTGCGAGAATGCCTGTAAACAAGCAAAAATTTGAAAAAGGGATAAATTTGAGTGAACTTTCAGATCCAGAGAATCTGGATGGATCTCCCACAGACTCAGAGACCAGAAAACAAGCAATCAAAGCAAGGGAAACTAGAGTAACTAGGAAACAATCTGTTCCCCAACGGAGTCGCCAATTTTGTTATTAGACAAATCGGTAGGTGCAGACACTAATTGATCTCCCTAGATCCACCTGGATCTAGAACAAAACACACCAGAACATGATGCTTTCCTTAAGTTTTAGATATTGAATTTACTAACTAAAGAGGGATGAGTGACATACCGTTTAAATGTCGCTTCCTCTCGCCATCTCCATCCTAGATCCATTCCAACGCTCATACAATGATGATCCTGCAAAAGAACGCAACCAACCAAAGTGATAGCAATAGCATAAACTCAATATAAACCTATGTATGTGATTAAGGAATCATACAATAAAACACAACAAGATTTATAGGAAATAATCATATTACTATATCATATTAAATGTGAAAGAGAGATTACAACCATGGCCTTGATGTCGTAAGGTCCCTTCCAACTGTCCTTCGTTCCCCACACACTTCTTGCTCCAAGGATTCTGAGACCATGGATCTGACAGCTACTCACAATCTATCTTGACAAAGCAAATCTCCAAGCCACTCTAACCAAGCTAATAATTCCAAACCGACCAAAGATAACAAGATCAAGAACCCCTTCTCCATGAGAGCTCCTCTCCTTTTATAAGTTGAAGAGGATAAGGTGAGGAGGTTAGGATGATCCCACTAAATCATGAAAGTGAGTAAGATCCAAACCATTCGGATGCCACCTCACCATGGAAGTTTCTCCTTCTAGAAGATTCGAGAAAACGCTCGTTTTCCCCACGTGTAAGCATTCTCGCACCCTACTTATAGTGCAACCTGCAAACTGTTCACACCCTAGATATGATGTAGCCTACGAGAATCATGCATTCTCACACCCTAATACATAGGCAGCTTGCGAACTTCCTTTTTTATAAGGTTTTTACACAGGAAAATGCAACTTATTTTCTCAGGAAAAGTTCTTCTTCTTTCTTTGTTCAGGAACTCAGGCCACTGACCCCTCTGAAGGCAACATATAGGTTTACATCATTAACAGTCATAGGGATGATGAAAATAATGTGTAACACCAAGGGTCGCTAGAATATGAAGTACATAAATGAACATATCTCAACAACGACAAAGACTTACCGAAGACGAAATTAATGTATTAGATTGGTGCTATTAAATCAAAAGTTCCCATCAAGGAGGATTACATTCCAACACCAACATTTATTTTCCTTTTGATAATTATCAATAACGGGGATTGGAGGTCCCATCGATGCATTAGGACTAGGGTGCGTAAAGGAAAATTGGTCAATCGTGACAATATTTCCTTCGTGAGGAAATCATAACACGTGGAAAAATGATGACACAATGGATGTGATAGCATAAGTCCAATTATGTCCTAGTAAAATAATGTAGTCAAGAGGTGCATCAACCACCTCGACCTCAACCTCCACAGTCTTTTTGCCTAACTAGATCGAGAAAGTGGGAAGGATATCATGGGGTCTAAAAGAACATCCATCGAATGCAGTTAACATGGTCATGGACTGATAAATGGGAGGAGAGCCAATGGATTTCCATCAAGCCAAATACATCATGGATGTTGAAGCACCTTCATCAATTATAGTACGTTTGATGGTAATATTCATACTCTCCACATGGATTTGAAAGGACACATCGTACTGTAAGTGAGGCTTAACATTCATGACATCAAACTTGATAACCTTTGAGAAACATGGGTCTAAAGCTCCCAATGTAGACAATAAGTCATTCCTCTGTGTAGGATATGTCTGGAAAACCTCCAAATCTGACATCGCACAGACGATTTGGCCCAAATCCTTGATAATCGAGTAATTTTGGGCGATTTTGGAATTAGGATTGTGGGTAGAGAACTTAAGGAATCATTTTGGAATACAAGGTGGTGGTTCAGGCTTATCGATCTGTAAAAGTGTTTCCAGAAGAGGAGGATCTGGACCTAAAACAAGTTGTGAAGAACCATAATTGCAAGTTTGAGTTGCTACACTAATCTCATATTTAACCATATTGATGCATATATGTCCACCATAATGTTATGAGGGGTTTTGACTTCCACTCGATGCATTTCTAGTGTTGGAGGATCCTGAGGTCATATTATGGTTATGTGTACAACACAATAGGCTACTGCGCTATCAACCTCGAGGCTTCCTTAATTTTGGGACATAAGTGGGTAAGGCAATTATCTTTACAAACTTTATAGGGAAACTCAACCTTCCTCTTTTATTTCTTTCCCTCACAAACATTATTATTAGATTTATCATTATTATTATTTTCCTTGGATTTATTATTATTATTCTTCCCACACTTATGATTATTACCTTGATCTTTCTCCTTATTCCCTACAAGTTGTTGGTTACCGTTCAGGTTCGTCGACTTTACATAATGCACATCCATCCACTGGGTGGTTGAGAACGAAGTTGTAGCTTGTCTTACTGTAGACTAGTTAAGAGATAAATCTTTTAGTTGTTTCATCACTTGGTATGCAGTCTTAGAATTTTTAGAGCCTATGATTCCATCGGAATGAGGCCCAATATTTTGTCTAGGATCGCAATTCAATCACGACGTGTCAGGGATAATTTTGTAGAGCATCCTACATTGAGCATATATAAGGTCCAAATGTTGGGATTTGAAGATGGCCTCTTCCTTAGATGTCACTCTAGATGTAGAAACATTCTTCAAAATCTAAGTCAATAAGCACATTAGGAACCATTCCAACAGAAAATCTAGAGGAATGTAAGCTTTAATCAACCTCTTCCATCTATACCACTCTTAGATATGATCGGAGATGTGGTTGGATTTATCTTGATGAAAAGACGATAAAAGTTCTATGTTGGAATCGTAGCTAACTGAAAATCAAAAGTGGTTGAGAAAAACCAGGACCAAGTGATTGAAAGTTCCATAAGTTCCCCCAGGTGCTCGATGTACCAATTCCTAGAAACCCACATAAGGGTGCATTGAAATAGTCTGAAACGAATAGAATCGCCATTAAGGGAGTTAGACAAGCACCATAGGTGAAAGGTAGTCACGTGATCACTTGGGTCCTCAGCAGTCTTTCTCTCAAACTTTGGAATGTTATAAGGAAGATTGGTAGGGATGGGGGGCCACAACAGATCATGACGCACTAGGTCATTCATCATTTTTGACAAGTCTGGAAGATTTAACATGGCCAGAAAAGGGAGCACGGGTTGCGGCGTCTGAGCCCATGCTCCCGAGAAATACTAGTTTTGAGAGATCATGGGAAAATCAAGGTTCTGGTATACACCGTGGCCCTATTCAGTAGGATAGTATCCTCCTCCCAACTAATTCATAAAATGTTTTAAGGGAATCATTATCGAGGAATCCACTTGCGAGGAGAAATCAATATGATAAGGATTACTCATGTGAGGATATATGTTGCCCCATTTGAAGGAACTTTGTGTGGGGGGTTTCCCATACTATAAAAATAACTCCCCCCAGATGAAACGCCAGAGGTTAGAGGGAGGTTTTCCAAGATAAAATCATTTGTAGGAACCAACATTGAGGAAAGATGGATGGATGGGATATAATAAGTAGAAGGAACGCCCATTTGAGAACTCCATACTAGAAAAGCGTAGCTAGGATTGGGTCCATAGTACAAATGATTTCACCCTCCTACCATGGGAGTTGGTAGAGGGATATGACCCCCACAAAATGAGAAAGGAGTATAAGGAGGCATCATGCCCCCAGACCCAAAACTACGATTCATGAGAGACATCGAAACTAAGGATGACAAGTGAGAAGTCATGTATGGCATACCAAAAGTGAAAGGATTAAAGGCCCAAGGCATTGACTGAGTACTATGATTCGACGTATCACTTGAGAATACAAAAGGATTCATTCCCATTCGCTGAGCAGAGACCATGGGTTGGGTAGCATTAGGTGAGGGAGACTTTGGGATCCAAACAATTGATCATGAGGGAGTCGAGGGGACCCCACTAATCACAGTAGACACTAGATTTGAAGGGATTCTTGACACATTCATATTTGACTCAGTAGTCATGGTAGGATGATCATGATTCTAGGAGGTGGATATATATGTACCACATTTATTAATTCTACGTTTTTTAGAAGGTGGCTTTGGTATAGGACCAAATCGTGGTAGTTTATTAAGAAGACAAAGACACTAGTGGGGAGGCTGGTATCACTCCAAAATGACTCATAACTCACGACAAAATAAAAAATACTAAGTCCAACTAATAATCAAAGAGAAAAATCCTAAATAAAACTAAAGGCCAATGCACAAAAACAAGATATGATGGATAAAGGGACCTCCCAAACTAAATAAGTTATGCCTCTCCTAGGAGGGGATGAGACTCCTAGAAAATAGAGTGGAGGTAAAATAATAAATTATAATGTTCCTCGTGGGCTTCATAGTCCAGTCGTTCAGAGTCCTCCAGAGATAAAATCCTCCATAAAGTGTGTATGTTTTTTGATCCCTATCTGACTTAGGGTACCTATAGAATAACCCCTGCAAGAAATCTATGTGGGTACCTAGATCAAGAAACTAAAATCACCATAGTATAACCAATGCTCAGGAAAGTAGCCACAGGTCCGATCCACTGTATGGGAAGGGTAGCAAAGCCCAAAATATCAAAATAACTGCCTCTCAAGGAGGTAAAGGAACTAGTGAAATCCCCAAATACGAATAGAAACCCAAAAATATCTTTGACACTAGGAAGGTATTAGAGGGCTATCTCTGCAATCAACTTCACGTGACCTCGTTCTTAACTATGGTGTGAGTAGATCCTCCTGAGGACACCAATTACACAATGGGTGTCACCGCTCCATGGTTAGAAACATACATTGATTTTTATAACCTTGGAGAAGTTTACTCACAAAATCCTATTGCAAGGCCCTAGGTCCTACACTTGTTTATCTACCCTGAAAAATAAAATCATTTCTAATAAATTTTAATTAGTCAATGTTAATTTAAATGGATTCTTCTTACTCAAGAGGTGTGATCATGAAACTGATGGTATTATGACTCAACATATATAAAATAAGAAAATATAAAAACACTGCTAAGTACTAGTCTTGATTTAAAAAGAGATGGTATGCTTTTAAATGTTGTTCTTAGGATGCAATCTGTTGGCCCTTGGTCATGTACTAAGAAATAAAATATTAAAGAAGAAGAAAGACAAAGTATGAAGAACGCATAAGGCACACAAATTGAGGAGGGGTTGAAGTGGCTAAAGAAGCAGAAAATAAGGAGAATGGTAAAGGAAAAGTAATCCATTAAAGGAGAAGATCAAGGAAGAAAAAGAAGCAAGGAAGATGAATCATGGGCATGTGAGAAAGAAAAAGAAGACACTAATAGTTTCTTTGGAGCACCTCATGAAGAAGAAGGAAGGACAGGTTGGCGAAGTCCTTAAAAGGCGTATTTTGGTACCTAGGGTTTGGGTAACTAGGGTTTTGGTACCTAGGGTTTTGGTTCCTAGGGTTTTGGCACCTGGACTCGGTCTAGGGTTTCTAAGAGACATGGAATGATAAATAGAGGCCTAGAAGACTTGATAGGGGGTTGACATGGAGAGAGTGAGATGTAAAATTATTGTGTCTCAGAGCATTCTTGTATTCTGGATCTTCAGTTGGGTGCGAAGATCAACTTTGTAGCTAGGTGCGCAGGGTTGGGAGATTAAGAGTAGAGAGAGAGAAGGATATACAGCTGAGTGCATAGATAAGACTGTGTATTTTCATCTACCTTATCAATAAACACAGTTCTATGGATGTAGCCCTAGGGAGAGGGTGAACCATGTAAAATATTGCTATTCTATGTGATTGATGTTGTGTTATTTGCTATATTTATACTATGATTGCATTATTTTTTCCTTTATTAATGATAAGAAGATATAACTAACTTCGCAAGGTTGAGAAGAATAATGTTAAGAATATCTAGGTTATCTTGCGCTGTTATTCTGGAATCATATTTCACTTTCCTTGGTTGTAGACACCTATGTCCTGCAACCCCCTTATTGCTACCTCAAGTGAGACTTCATCTTCTTCGCAGGTGTTTCTGAAAGGGCTAGTAGTTAGGGTTTGTTGGTGTGATGTTAGAGTTGAACCCTGGGTCTGCCCGTGTGCCAACAAATGGTTCTATTTCTGGGACTGGGATCTTCTTGAGGGAATGTCAAGGTGGTTCCCACAAAATACATAGATTTAGAAGTGGATAGAAGAAAAAGAAAGGGACTTCGTCAAAGCTCAGAAAAAGAACCCTAACATTAGTACAGAAGACTGGTTGGGAAGGTACATATTTACTGACATACATGAGATTTTATTTGCAGGAATTCATAAGGATTTGTACGACTGGTTAGCCAGATTAGCAGACACTCAATTTGAGATCATATCTAGACCACCTGTGGTTTAGACAATGACACTAATTAAGAGAGTCAAGAGAGTCAATAACGTTGTGTCTAGAGAAGTGGATCTCTGGTTTGATAACACTATTGGAGGGTACATTACTGAGTTTTCTATTGATAGAGTGGAATCCTATAGTCAAGCAGAGAGGTATTTCTTCAAGGGAAATAGAGGAAAGTTTCTACACTTTTTGAAACTGAAGATTAAGATGTTATTGCATGAGAAGAATATCCCGAAGATACAATAATCAGTAGATTTTAAAGCTAATGTTAAAAAATTAAGACAACGACAGTGACGTATAGTGGGAGATCATTCAGAAAGGTTCCTCTTGTGAACCTGTTTAAGAAGAGTTACATACGATTGGCACAAAACGAAGATTTCTACAGTGGAGAAGAAGCGGGGTGATCATATGAAGAATATTCAAAGTTCTCAAGGGCATAGGAAGCAGAGGCTGAGGAAATTCACTGAGAAGAAACAAAAACTTCAGGGCTTGCGCCTACTATCGATGTAAGTATTTATACTAGTCTTATTGTTTTAACAACATTAAGTAACCAGAGTGACCAGAGTAATCAAGGCACTAAAAGTACTGTTACAAGCAGTTTAGTACATACTTAGTCGAGAAAACAAGGAATATCCATGGTAGACGAAATTAGGTTACCCATTTTTAGAGGAGATGGATCTGAGGATCCTGACCAACACTGGTTTTTATGCGAAGCTATATGGAGCATTAAGAAAGTCACCAATGAAGCTGTAAAGAGAGCTCAGTTTAGTACCACCTTGAGGGATTGTTCTTTGAGCTGGTATATAAAATTTGTTATAGGATCTGTACAGCCTAAGCCACTGAACAACATTAAGACTGCGTTGAGTGATGTGTTCAAGAAGCCTAGTTCAGAGTCGCAGTGCCTTACAGAGTTGAAGGAAATCAAGCAGAAGGTAACTGAACCTGTTTGGGATTTTGGTCAGAGGTTTAAGATCATGACAGACCATTCAAGCTTTGAGATTCTGAATGAACAACATAAGGAATGGTTCATCGCCTCCCTCCTGCCACACATTAGAGTTCCTCTAATGCAACAAAAGGTCTCTTCACAGGCCGAGGCATTAAAAATTTCCATGAAATTAGAAGCAGCCCCTGTAGGAGAATCCAGCCCAGGTATGAGGAAGATTTTGAATCAATTATCTAGTTTCTCTTTATAGGTTGAAGGCATGAAGAAAGATAAAGGAAAGGAGAAAAGAGAAGACATCTGGTGTATCATATGTAAATCAGAAGGCCATGACAAAGAGCATTGTCCCTTATTTAATGAATACTTAGCCTCTAGATCCCCTAACCCTTTGAAGCAAGCTACTGTACCATGGTGTGAGGTATGTAGAACCAGACATTGCCTTGGTGAATGTTATTATATACATAAATATGTCCAGACACCCACCAATATTTATTGTACATTCTGCAAATCTGTGGGGCATGATAAGAAGGACTGTAGGTCTTATGAACTCATGCATGAAAGATCAAGGGATGCATATAGAATTCAAGGAGAACTACAACAAGAAGGAAATGTTGTGCAATTCAATTCCCCAAGAAGGGGAAACTTCAATCCTCATTGTGGGTTTAGAGGAAGAGGATGAGGAGGACTCATGGGTCAAGGTCGAGGTCATATTATTTTCTATAACTTCTCCTAGCCAAGTCATTTGGAAAGGGGTTGTCAGAACCCTTGCACTACTTGCAACTACTGTAATTCATTGGACCATTTCATTGAAGACTGTCCAATATTGTTATCTAAACTTCAGGAAAGATGAGGTGGAAACCAACAAGTCCAACTAATATTAGTTGAACCTCACAGTGAGGAACCCATAGTCACTATTATTACTAGAGGAGGTGCTATCATAGGAGAAGATAGGGTGACTCCAGGAAAGACTATAGAGGGATTAGGGATCAGAAGACCTTCAGAGAAGGTGCCATAGTTTGACCCAAGGAAGTAAAAACACACTTTTGAAGAAGAAAGGAGAGAATTTGTAGGAGAACATGCTTATTCATCTAGGGCACAACCAGAAGTAAAGGAATGTGAAATGACTCCAACATTCAATCAGTCTGTTCCACTTAGGCAAGGAAAAGAGGTAAGCAATCTTATGAAATTCTTGTATACTTGTATCAATTTGATTAAATATGAAAGAGATGTGTAGGAACTACAACACTTGATAAGACAATACAAAATTGGAAGAAGAGATCCTCTGCTGAGTAGAGCTGTGAATCGAGTATCTAGGAAAATGAGGACATGCAAGGAACTGCACCTTAGTGCTCATATTGGAGACTACGATGTGGACTATGTGGTCCTCAACCTAGGATTAGGGGTAAATTTTATGACAAAGAAAACTTGGGCACTGATGGGAAAACCTAAATTTATTTACTCTCTTATTAGGCTTAGGATAACTAATCAGCAGGTGGTGAGCCCCTTTGGAAGACTAGAGCATGTCCCTGTAGACATCGATGGAGTGAGGACATTTGCAGACTTCAAAGTGATTGATATAGTTTATGATAACCGTCCCTATCTTGCGCTATTAGGAATTGATTGGGATTTCAACAATTTGACTATTGTTGACCTAAAAAAGAGAAGAATGACATTTGAGGGTGATGGCCTTAGGGTCATTGCACCTATTTATCCTGATGAAGGTTGCAGGTACATAGAACCTATAAGAGAAGAAGGCTACATCTACGAGCTACAAAACATCTATAAAATGACAGCAAGACAACATGATTATATTAATCATACAATAGATGGAAATCTAATTTGGAAAAGTGAAAGTGAATGCTCATCAGATTCAAAAGAATAATTGGAAAATTGGCATAACATAATGTATGAAGTCTTTATGCAGAGGTGTGCTAGAATGACTAAAGTAGTTCGCTGGATTGGCACATAAGTAAGTAATCTTCCTACATTTGATGGCTTGAATAATTTAGAGACATTTATACTTGAATTTGAAGGAATTGTACCAATACAATAGAGGTTGTTGGAACTATATGAAACCTTGAAAGCAACGCCAACCAGATGGTGGGAACCTCACAAGAAGAACATCGTGGAATGGGCACAATGTCGCACCTTGTTGACAGTGTGATTTTTAGACCTAGATGAAGGATGGGAAGTTCAATACACAGGTCAGATTTTCCCTAAGGACCATGTGCGAAGTTGTGAGGAAGCCTAGAGAAACATTCCTAAAGAACAATGGGTACATAAGTTCATTAACACACTAGATACTACACCTATAAACTGGTATCTTCAAGAATAACTGTGCTTAGCGACTACAGATTGGTATGGTATGAACCACAACTTTATAGCCACCTTCCGATTTGAAATTCAGTACCCCATAGTAGATCAGGCTTTAGAAATTGTAAGACAAAAGGTCTTTGAGGAAGTATCTAACCTCCCTCTTGAACAAGAAGAAGATGAATGGAGTGTGCCTCTTCAGTGGTTACATGGTTTCTATAATATTAATGCTGATGAGGATGATGAACCTAGGAACATGAACATCTCAAAAAATGAAGGACAAAGAGACATAGAAGGGCCAAGGATTGAATTACCTTTTGTTGGAAAGCCTATTAAAATTAAGAAAGTTAATATTGGAACAGAGAAAACACCTAAGTTAGCAAATGTTGGAGACTATTGGGATGATTCTACTATGAGTAAGATTACAGAAATATTGCATGAGTATCATGACTTGTTTCCAACCAAGTTCACTGGCATGAGGGGAATAAAAGGGCCCATGGGAGAAATGAAGATTCCTTGAAAGAATATGCAAGGCCTATCAAGCAGAGGCCTTACAAACTAAATCCCAAGTATAAGAAGAAAGTTAAGATTGAATTAGATAGAATGTTGGAAGCAAGAATCATAGAACCAGTTGAAGAATCTGAATGGATCAGCCCTATGGTGGTCTAGGATAAGAAGTCGGGAGAAATAAGAATCTATGTATATCTAAGGAAATTGAATGATGCATGTTTAAATGACCCATTCTCTACACCTTTTACTAATGAAGTTCTAGATAATGTAGGAGGACAGGAATTTTATTCATTCATAGATGGATTTTCAGGCTCTCACCAGATCAGAATTGCTAAGGAAGACAAACATAAGACTATAGTTGCAACATAATGGGGTTATTTTCAGTACACTTTGATGCCTTTTGGTTTAAAGAACGCACCAACCATCTTTTCCAGGGTGGTGGTCGAAGCATTTAAAGAATTTTTACATAATTTTTTGGATGCATACTTTGATGACTCGACTGTTTTTAGTCTTCTGAAAGATCATATTGAATGTTTGAGATTAATGTTGGATAAGTGTAGGAAATGTTAGATTTCCCTGAACTTGAAGAAGTGTATTTTATTTTCACCTTTTGGAGTGTTGTTAGGACACATTGTGTGTAAACAGGGGTTGTTGGTAGATCCTTCTAAGATTGTTGTCATTGTCGATCTACCTCCTGGGGTTGTTGGTTAGACAATTACACACTGGGACACATTGGATATGATAGAAAGTTTATTAAGGGTTACGCATATATAACAACACCTATGGAAAATTTATTAAAGAAGGATATTAAGTTTCAATGGATAGAAGAATGCTAGTAGATATTTGACACACTAAAGAAGAAAATGGTCACTACGCCTATTTTGGTCTTTCCAGATTGCAGTAAGGAATTCAATGTTGATGTTGATGCTTCATCCATTGCATTAGGAGTAGTTTTGGCACAACTAGGTGCAGGGGATATTGACCACCCTATAGCCTTTGATAGTAGGAATCTATCTACATCTGAAGTGAATTATACTACCACTGAAAGAGAAGGATTATCTATGTTGTATTGAATACAGAAGTTTAGACACTAGTTGTTGGGAGGACATTTTCAGATGTTCACTGATGTTTCTGCACTAAAGTACTTGGTCAAAAAGCCAGTGTTGGGGGGAAGAGTATGTATATGACTACTATTATTCCAGGGGTATGATTTTGGGATTGTGGTCAAGCCAGGAAGAATGAATAAAGGACTTGACCACTTATCCAGGTTAGAACATGGAGAGGAACCTACCAGTTTGGATGACACACTATGAGATGCACAACTGTTGGCCATCAGAAAATCTGATTACCACTTCGCTAAAATATTCTAGTTCCTATCCACAGGAATGGCACCTCACAAGTATAAAATTATTCAGAAGAAACAATTGGTAGTCCGTGATGCATATTTTCAACTTATAGCTGGATAGTTATATAACACGGGACTAGATGAGATCTTAAGAAGATGTGTTATGGAGTCATAAAGACCATTGATTTTTGCAGAAGCACATGGAGGAATCATAGGAGGACATTATGCAGGGAAAGAAACAACGCAAAAGGTTCTCAGAGCTAGCCTCTGGTGGCCCACTCTACATAAGGATGCTAAGGAATACTACAGAGCCTATGATGCATGGCAAAGAGTAGGGAACTCATCAAGAAGAGATGAGATGCCTTTAGAACCTCAGTTGACTATACATGCATTTGAAAAATGGGCTATTGACTTTGTGGGACCTATCAACCCACCAGGAAAGCGCATGGGACCTCGATACATTATCACTGCTACAGAGTATTTGACTAGATGGGTAGAAGGAAGAACAATTAAGGACTGTAGTGCAACTACAACTGTGCGGTTCATATTTGATGATATTATAACCAGATTTGGATGCCCAAAGATCATTATGAGTGATCAAGGAACACATTTCATTAAAAAAACCATTGAAGCCTTGAATCAGGAGTTCGGAGTTCACCATTATAAGAGAACACCATACCACCCACAGGAGAATAGTACAGTCGAAGCTTTTAATAAGATCTCGGAGAGATCACTGACTAAGATTTGTAGTGTTAACTGAGATGACTAGGATTTGAGAATTCCAACAATGTTATGGGCTTATCAAACTACTTGCAAAAATTTAACACATACTCCCTTTAAGCTAGTTTATGGCTTGGAATTTGTGGTACCTATGGAATACTTGGTTCCTAGTTTAAGAATTTAATCATTCATAGGTATGGATGACACCAACGTTGTTCAAGAAAGACTTGCACAGTTGATGGAACTAGAGGAAGACAGGTTCA
Organism: Picea engelmannii; assembly: GCA_009831015.1. Classification (NCBI taxonomy): domain Eukaryota; kingdom Viridiplantae; phylum Streptophyta; class Pinopsida; order Pinales; family Pinaceae; genus Picea; species Picea engelmannii. The sequence goes on from ML796576.1 coordinate 480,532, forward strand.
TTATAGGATTTCATCAGTAGGTACAAAAAGAATGAGAAAAGGCTTACCATGGTAGACATATCAAGAAGAAATCATTTAAACAAGGAGATTTGGTACTTCTATACAACAACAAGTTCATTAAGCATCCAAAAAAGTTTAGGATACACTAGCTTGGGCCATTCGAGGTTGCCTATGCTATAGAGGGTGGAGCTGTGCAGTTGAAGACCCTTAATGGAGAATGGAAGGATGTTTTAGTAAATGGGAGCCGATTGAAACTATATTATGACAACCAACTACCTCGCAGCTCTCAGTAAAATCAAGGAAGAAGGGTCTAGGTACCAGGTGCAGTTGAAATTGGGTACCAGACACGGAAAAGATAGTGTGTAGGAAGGGACAAAGTAGAAAGCACAGGCTGCTTCGTGCAGTCTATAGTCGAAGTATGTTGGCACAAGGGTAGCCCCAGGGTTCAACACTTCAACAATGCACCAACAAAATCATAACTACTGGCCCTCTCAACAACACCTATAAAGAAGATGCAGTCTCACTCAAGGTAGAGGCAGGGGTGGTTGCAGGACTCCAGTGTCTGCAACCTTAGCTGGGACACAGATCTGTGATTACAATATTCTATCAAAGAACTTAGCAATTACAATTCATTAGTAATTAAACTTCGTTTACAACGTAGATAAACTCTAATAATAGAGCAACACAGTAGTCTACAAGATCTAATATTCCCAAGAATGTAACAGCTAAAGATAGATCATATCTGGCATTCATTCACATTATTAAGCACGGAGCATCAATAGATCTATCTATCATTCATATATATCAAAGAATTTAAGCAAGTAAACACATAAACAGATCAATACATCGCACAAAGAATAAAAACACATGATGTACTTGGTTCATCCCCAGCCTGGGGCTACGTCCACCAATTCTTCTTCTCTTTTATTATCTTTTGTCAATATTCTACATGCATAAAGCCAAAGATCCTACTCCGCATAGGATAGGAGATATGCACACACCTTGCCAGATCATCCTTCCTCGAGTTAGGTTACAACACAAAGCTTCTACTCAATCTCTTACAGTCACTTGCATTTATCCTTGCAAGTCTCACACAACATGCACACAACATGTACAACTATCATTTAGACTTAGCACTTGGTATCACACACTTGCGCTTCTTCACTTAGCATCACATACACCACCTACTTACATCACCTAGATTTCTATTTATACATTACAAAATGGGCCTAAACATGGGTAAACCCATGCGCCAACATCCCCATACCCATTACATAATCCCAAAACCAAAAAATCCCTAAACAAGGGGCCACGATCTCGCGATCTCTACTTCGACTTGCGCTCTGCCTTCGACAACCTGTCAAAGTTTCAAATTAGGTCAAACACAACCAAGGATCCTCAAAACTTGGTCAAGGGCCAATAGAACCCAAACACTCACCTGCGACTCATCCCAAGTCACTCTAGTCTAGGTAGCTCTACCTCGAAAGCCTCGAGCTTGGCTCGATCTACTTCGACCTTTTGCTGGGCCAAGCCCTCTTGCTCGATGAACTCTTGGATAACTGCTTTGTTGACAGGTCCCTCTAAGCATTGCTTGACTGCAATGACTATTTGTTCCAACTTTTCTCCTTAGCCTTCAATCTCCTCAAGCAGTTGGCATGCTTCATCCTGGACTAGTTGGAGCCTCTGAGTTACTTCCATGAATTTTCTATGTATGGTGTGGACCTGCTGTTGAGAAATGTGTTGTTCCTAGGGTCACTTCATCCTTTCAACTGTTGACAAGAGCTTCAGCTACGCCTATATTGTTGCTACTTGCTACTTTTCCTCCTCAAGCTATGACTCCAGTGCCTTTAGTTCATGGTCTTCAGTAAGTCGCTCATATTTTTGTGCAATTCTACTGCTAATTTATTTCCATTCTAGAGAGAATACTCTGATCCTCTCAACTACACTCCGGGAAATGGATTCTCTTTTATCGTACACATCCTACAGGGTACTTGGCACTGTTCGTAGGTCTATATCTGTGATTCTGTGCTGAATCTGGTGGATAGCTTCCTCAAGCTCGACTACTTTATGCTCCACTAGTTCTTCCACCTTTTGCTCTAAGCTTGTCAAAGAGCGAAGTGATCTGCTGACTGGTTCTTTGACTTCGAGCTATTCTATGAGAAACTACTCTTTTTCTTGCTGGATCCATGCTCTCTCCTCTTTGAATTTGGTGTGGAGGTTATCCTTCTCCTGCTGTGAAAATTGAAGTTTCTCTACCATTTCCTCTTGTTCTTGCTTTAGGGAAACTGTAGCTTGTTCTTTCTCTTCTTATGCTTGACGAAGGTGAGCTTTGGTCACATAAGCTATTCTATGGAGTTGGGTAGGTTCATCTCCCAACTCTGGTTCTTCTGATGGTGGGGGAACAATGGATACTGTGTGGCTGGATTGAAGGGCCTATTGTACCCCTCTAAGTTATGTCTCAATATTATCATACATGGATCCTTGCTTGGCTTTGGTGTTCTGGATAATATCTTGTGAGGCATCTGGTATGACTACGATGTTGAAGTTGAAGTCATCGACTGTAAGTATGGTATGAAAATTAGTCCTGGTGGATTTGGATTTCTTTCGCGAGGTAGTTTTTGTGAGGGAAACATTCCTTTTATTAGAGGGATCAACCTCATCAATAGGATCCCTAGGAAGTGTTACCTCACCTTTCTTTTGCTGATCATATTTTCCATTGGACTCTTCTTTATCTACTTCATCATCACCTTCTCGTCCTAGTTATTCTGAAGTGGTCTCTTCTGATGCACTACTCAAGTTTTGTACCTCTTCAATCTTCTTCCTTCTGCTGGTTCCAAGTGTGTCGTGTTCTTCATGAGTGGCCTCTGAGCTGCCAATTAGTTCAAGATCAAACATTTCTATGGAGTCAACAGGGATAAGGAGCTCTACAGACCAATCCTTGGTCATCTCCTCGAGGTCCTCCTCTGTGAGCTTATAGTATGACTGAAGCTCTTCTTTATGCTCTTCCACATGCATAATGATATAAATAAAATGTCAATCTGTGCGTAACTTTATGAGGGGTCTGAACTAGTGCAGGGTGTTCGATGTCATATGAGGGACAACCCTAATATCCCTCTTCAATTGGAGATAATATCTGTGAAATATTGTATTTGACTGCCACTGTTTTCCCATATCGCTTGAGTACCAGAGTGTGGTGAACTTCATAGCGAGTGGTTCGAATGACTCAATATCTGGGAAGGTCACACCTTTCGACATCTCCCAAGTAGTAAACGCTATGAGGATCAACAACCAACTAAAATGGAACTCATAGCCTTGATCCTAAGCTTCGCGGAAATCTTATTCAAGTTGTTTGACTAAGTACTTCGCTGAGCTCATTTGGAGTCCTTCTACACATTTTTCGGCGATGTCAACAACAAACGCTGTGACCTCCATAGGTCTGTTCTTAATCACTGTCTTTCCTACGATCAACTGGCAGGCTAGGCACACTGCGCCATTCTGGATGGAATCTAATTTGTAGCCTCGCATCTCATTTTATACATTGCCATATGTGTATTTAATCCTTTGTTCCAGTGCGCGGTTTGCAACCTTCCCTGGGTAGAAGTCCCATGGGTTGGGTCATTGCATGCTCAATCCGATGATCCTATGGATCAACATCGGATCGACTATGATGCATCTGTCTAGCCATAGATAGCTTCCATGGTAACATGATAGCAGGATATTAACACACATGTTAACCTCTTGGTGCCTTCCGAAATGTGGAATATTCATCACATTCAAGATGGTGGACTATGCGAGGTTCATATTCCATGGTTGTGGGATTATCCTCGATTTCTTCCCCTTCATCGTAGTCAAGTACCTATGAGGAGTGAGCATACTGTGGTTCTTGCGGTCCTCTAGGTTGAAGTCATTGGATTTTAATGTCATGATATTATCTTGCTACATTCTAATTGCACATATCCCCTTCGGGAGGTACATAGTAACCAAGGTATAAATGAAATCCCTCGGGACACTGTCACGACTCACCGTGCCAACCAAAGGCGAGATGTAGTCAGGATTAACTTCACATTCACCAAGTCATCTCGATGCTTGGTTCTCTTATCTACTGCAGCTTAGGGTGGTCCATATCCATGAGCAATCGACGGGGAGGCTTGCAATCCTCTCTTTGATGAGGCTTGAATCCCTACAGACATTACTTTCTCGGCCATTAGATCGATTAGAACTTCTTCTACACACTTTTCAGCTGCCGAGTTTATCCAACATACACTCTCAAGATCAGATAACTCAGATTGATGAATAGGTGCTCAAATAAATAGAACATGTGTCGATCTCAGTAAACACAATGTGGTAGCAATGAGTTGGCTTGGATATAATTCACAAAATTGTTCTCGGTGAAACATTCGAAAAAATAAGTTGAGAAAAATGTAATGGGTCTTCTCCAATCGAGTAAGAGGCTTTCATCATTGCAATTCTTTCTGTTGCGGCATGGTCCCAACGGTTTGAAGATGATATTTCCAGTCATAATTGTTGTTCTAACCATTTGGGGTGTCAGTCTAATGGTCATAATTCCTCCAACAGTTATATTTCTTCGCCATGGCGAAGTGCCATGTTGCGTTGTTCTGATATCCCGACGAAGTTCCAGTTTTGCAAATCTTCCTTCTATGAAGTCCCCTCTGGAACATTCTGCAACTTCTCTCTCTTCTTACTGAGATTTCTAGCCTTCTTCCCTGTGATCTTGGCATAGTAACTTCACATTATTGATATTCTTTCATAGGGTTCAAGGGAAATACTACTTCTCTATCTGGGGTAGGTGCTCCACTCTTCTGTGAGTCTTCTTGTGTTCTTTCAAATTTGACATCCAAGTTTCTGGTTCTAAATAGATTTACTCTGTTCTCCTATTCTTGAATCAAGTGTGTTATCCTCCTAGTCATGAAATCTTTTAATTATTGCTTCTTCTATTGTAATATTTCCTCTTATTATCTTTTGGCATGATCCTTCTCAATCCAGGTTTTTCCTAGTAACATAGAAAATGGGGTGTTGATCTCAATAAATTTAACAACCTCAAAATATTCCTCTGTCGAAGTTCCATGAGCACTCATTGTCATCTGGGTGAGTCTTCCACATAAGGTTATCAACTTTCATCTGAATAATCCTATTCCTCCCAATGAAGGAATCATACCAGGATTTCCTAAAATTTCCCAAGTTCTTTCTGTCATGATGTTCACCTGTGTTTCTTCATCCAAAACACAGTCAATGTCAAAGTCTCCTATTCATGTGTCTATGCATTCCTTTTCTTTGAATATCTCTAATAAGTTGATATTTCTGTGATGATTCAGGGTTTATTTGATTTGTAGAAATACATTCTTTGATTCTTTCTGGGGTTCTGAAATGGTCTTATTTTATTGATCTTCCTCAGGGTTTTCTTGTCTCATATTCATTCTTTCAACCTTAGCAATCATTCTAGGGAAACCAAAAACTTCATGGTCCATAGCTTTACAACAAAGGAAAATGGGACCTCTTCCGGGCCATTCCTTAGCAAGATGTCTCGGTCTTCTACAACTATGGCAAAGAGTTAATCCTCTCTTTGTTTTGAATGATCCCCAACCTTTCCTATACTGCGCACTAGGGTCACAGTAACTAACCTGCAAACAATTCTTTCTAGGATCCTGCATCCATTTGTTAGTCCAAACATTCTTTCTATGCATAGGAATAACATATGTTTCATCATTTCTATCAAATATACTCATATCAAATATTCTTTCTTCTAGCTGTGCCCTAGTTTCTAGGCTAGGAAAATTTTTATCAAACATACCTAGATCCATAATTTCGAAATAAAAATTTCCACTTATCTTACCTTTTCAATAAAAAAATTTCACTGTTCTTACCTTTATCAGAGCACAAAGCTTCAACATCTTAGCTCTTTTCTTCACATCTGAATTCTCTTCTTAGCACATATATTTACAGGTCAAGTAGAATACTGTGCACTAGGGCAACATATCTACACATAGAGCTTTCCCTTTTCTTCAGTTCCCAACAATCACAATTTTAGGTCCCGACAACAAAACCATTTTTTGGCACAGGGGAAAACCTAGGGTTCAATGCTTCAACAACGCACCAACAAAACCCTAACTACCGACCCTTTCAACAACACCTTTAAAGAAGATGCATTCTCACCTGAGGTAGAGGCAGGGGTGGTTGCAGGACTCTAGTGTCTGCAACCTTAGCTGGGACACAGATATGTGATTACAATATTATATCAAAGCACTTAGCAGTTATAGTTCATTAGTAATTAACCTTCGTTTGCAACGCAGATAAAATCTAATAACAGAGCAACGAAGTAGTCGAAAAGATCTAATATGCCCAAGCACTTAGCAGCTAAATATATATCATATCTATCATTCATTCACATTATTAAGCACAAAGAATCAAGATATATATCTATGATTCATCTATATTAAAGCACTTAAGAAAGGAAACACATAAACACATCAATACATCACACAAATCATAGCAACACAGGATGTACGTGGTTCACCCCCAGCCTGGGGCTATGTCCACCAACTCTTATTCTCTTTTATTATCTTCTGTTAATATTGTACATGCACAGAGCCACAGATCCTACTCTGCATAGGACAAGAGATCTACGTGCACCTTGCCAGATGCTCCTTCCCCGAGTTAGGTTACAACACAAAGCTTCTACTAAATCTCTTACAGTCACTTGCACTTATCCTTGCAAGTCTCACACAACATGCATAGAGAATTTGCAACTATCATTTGCACTTAGCACTTGGTATCACACACTTGCACTTCTGTACTTGGAATCACATACACCACCTACTTACATCACCTAGATTTCTATTTATACATTATAAAATGGGCCTAAACATGGGTAAGCCCATGGGTCAACATCCCCATACCCGTTACATAAGCCCAAAACCAAAAAATCCCTAAACAAGGGGCCGAGATCTTGCGATCTCTGCTTCAACTTGCACTCCACCTTCGACAGCATGTTGAAGTTCCAAATTAGGTCAAACATGACCAAGGATCCTCAAAACTTGGTCAAGGGCCAATAAAGTAATAGATAAGGTTCAAACCTAGAGTGACTCGGGACGAGTCACATGTGAGTTTTGGGGGCCTGTTGGCCCTTTGTTATGTACTAATAAAGAAAATATTAAAGAAGAATAAAGACAAAGTATGAAGAGAGCGGAAGGCACATAAACTGAGGAGGGGTCGAAGTGGCTAAAGAAGTAAAAAAGAAGGAGCAAGGTAAAGAAAAAGAGAGCCATTAAATGATAAGATGAAGGAAGAGAAAGCAACAAGGAATATGAATCATGGACAAGTCAGCAAACAGAATAAGACACCAATAGGTTCTTTGGAGCACCTCATGGAGAAGAAGGAAGGACAGGTTGGCAAATTCCTTAAAAGGTGGATTTTGGTACCTAGGGTTTTGGTAACTAGGGTTTTGGTACCTAGGGTTTTGGTACCTAGGGTTTTGGCACCTGGACTCGATCTAGGATTTCTAAGAGACATGTAATGATAAATAGAGGCCTAGAAGACTTGAGAGGGGGTTGACATAGAGAGAGTGAGATGTAAAAGTATTGTGTCTCAAAGAATTCTTGTATTCTGGATCTTCAGCTGGGTGCGAAGATCGACTCTGCAGCTGGGTTCATAGGGTTGGGAAATTAAGAGGAGAGAGAGAGAAGGATATGCAACTGAGTGCACAAATAGGACTGTGTATTTTCATGTACCTTATCAATAAACATAGTTCTGTGGACGTATCCCTAGGGAGAGGGTGAACCACATAAAATATTGTTGTTATATGTGATTGATGTTGTGTTATTTGTTATCTTTTATACTGTGATTGCATTATTATTTCCTTTACTAAAGATAGGAAAATATAACTACCTTCGCGAGGTTGAGCAGAATACTGTTAAGAATTTCTAGGTTATCTTACACTATTATTCTGGAATGATCTTTCACTTCCTCTGGTTGTAGACACCTGTGTCCTGTAACCCCCTTATTTCCACTTCAGTCAAGAATTCATCTGCTTCGCAGGTGTTTTCGAAAAGGCCAATAGTTATGATTTGTTGGTGCGTTGTTATATTTGAACCCCGGGCCTGCCCCTGTGCCAAGACAATCTCTTCAATTTCAATGAGGTGCATTATTTCCTAACATGCCAAATCTAATGTAATGCATCCAAAAGTGAAAATTCTACGAATAAAATGATAAAAAAAATAATTTTGTTTTTTTGTATTTTCAATATAATGAAATGAAAATGCAAGGAATGAATAGAAACCTCTCAGACATACCCTACCACAAGAACAAAAGACAATCGAAGAAGGACACTAAGAAGCAACTACCCAGACCAAAATGTAAGGACAACAAATGAGGAAAATGAAAAGAAATGAGTTCTCCCAAAAGATTCACCAATAATGTAGCTTCCTATCACTCTGTAGGCACTCAACACTCAAGACAAGGACCCAAGAGGTCTAAACAACCAAAAAAACTCCCCCAACAAACACTAAACTCCACCAAAAAGTCTCAGAAGATAGTGTATGTGACTGTTCAGAGAACAAGGGAGTATGTACATGTCCTAAAGACAAACAACACAGGTATGTATGCGACTGTCAAGGGAAAAATCGAATATGCCAAACAAGACATTTCCTGGGCAAGAGTTAGGCCAATAAACTCAGATACAAAGAAAAATACAATTTTTCAAGAAACATGTGACACAACAAATTAGGAAAATAGAGAGCAATAAAGTAGAAAAATGACCCAATACCCCAAATGGGATATCTCCCCAGTGGATTCACCGATTTTGTTACGAGGAAAATCTCTCTATGTCTAGGGGAAAACCACAATAGATGGAACAACACCCAGAAATGAACTCTAATCTCAAGTATGATATATAAATAGAAATTCTAACAAGAGAAGGATAGAATCCTACCTTGTCCGAACATCCAAAGAAGACCATGACTGAGCTCATGATCGGAAGCTTGATTCCTGCAACTTGTCCTCAATATCCAAGATACACAAACATATATAAATTATATAGAATGTTAGAATATAAACTAGCATAATCCATTAACATGCATAACAAACACGCCCATGGAAAGTAATACAAATATTTGTGACATATAATTGGACTATAAAATAGTATTTCTATTAATGTAATCAACACAAGTACATAGGTGACAAACTTCTGTAATGACACATTTCATAACCAAGAAACTAAGTCCCTTTAGTTGGGCCTTCACTACTTCAATCCTCCACAAAGGTAAGCTAACAAGTAGTAGGAGTCAATGAGGTTCTCCATGTCAAGATAAGAAGAGCTTTGGGGCTGAACACAAGAAGTTCATACTTTCAAGGATAAAGGGATGCAGACTGAATATGAGGTGAAATTTCTCTAGAGTGTCTTTTCTCTCATTGATGAATATATGTTTAAGTCTTGTATATGGATCAATATATAGCCTTCAAGGATCATGGATCTCATGACATGGCATGGAAATTTGACATATTTTTTTAATTTTTGAGCACAAAACCTGATGTACACGTGGTGTATTGGAGAAACCTGTGTATACGCGAGTTGTCTAACTGTGGCTCGCGTATGTGTACAAAAATTTGAATTTTTTACTTTGGAATGAACAAAAAGGGGAACTTGAGTCTGTACAGGGAAATGTAAGGACATCAAAGAAAGATGCATGGAGTGTGTAAAAATTGCTATAACAAGTAGCTACTAGAGAAAGGAGTAATAAGACCAAGCACCTCACCTTGTGGGTCACCTATTATCATATTACCCAAGAAGGACAAGAATTTGTGGATGTGTATCGACTATAGAGATTTGAACAAGATTACACTCAAGAATCGATACCCTCTTCCTATGATAGATGATTCACCAAGTTGGATCTGAAATCAGTTTACACTAGGTATGTGTCAAAGAAGAAGACACTTGGAAGACCACCTTCAAGAAAATGAAAGGTTTGTATGAATGGTTTGTCATGCCATTTAGTTTATGTAATGCATCAACTACATCTATGATATTGATGAATGATGTATTGCACCCATATTTATATTCATTTTTTGTAGTGTATTTTTATGATATATTGGTTTATAGCTCTACCTAGGAAGAGCGCATCCCACATCTCATGTAGGTGTTAGAGGATTTGAAAAAGAACCAATTACTAGATAACCTCAAGGAATGTGAGTTTTCTTAGTAGTCATTGGTGTATTTGGAGTATGTGATCGGTGGAGGGGAGTTCAAGATAAATCCCACAAAGATGAAGGCCATCATAAAATGGTCATTTCCTTCTAATGTGATTGAAATTAGGATCTTTTTTGGGGCAACATAGTACCTATGGAAGTTCATAAAATCATTTTCAGTGGTAACTACACCACTCTAGAACGTAACGATGAGCGATAAGAGTTTCCAGTGGGGAAAGAATCAATAGAAAACTTTCAATGATCTAAAACAAAGTATTAGTCAAGCACCATTTCTCGCATTTCCTAACTTGCATAATCCTTTCAAAGTGGAGACAGATGCAAGTGGGTATGCTATGGGATTAGTTTTAATGCAAGGAGGTAAGTCGGTATGCTATCATTCTGAAGTGTTCCATTGGGGAGTCTTAAACTACCCTACCTATGATAAGGAACTATATGCCTTGGATTAATCTGTTAAGAAGTGGAAGAACTATCTAATGGGAAAGAAAACCATTATCCATCAAAATCACCAATCACTACAATATTTGAAAGCCTAGAGTAATCTTCAGCAAACCAGACATTACAAGTGGATGGGGATTTTGTAGAAATTTCATCTAGAGATCAAGTATAAGAAGGGTCACACTATCAATCTGGAAAACATGCTTTCAAGGCCACATACATCCACCATTACATATTTGGGAACTCTTATGCACATGAATCCTTTTACCCATGATGCATACAAAGAGGCATACACAAATGATGAGGACTTCCAAGGGGTGTTTCAACAACTACAAGTCCAAATTCAAGTAGAAGAAGGTGACAATAAGGATGAATATCATCTATAGAACGGGTTACTATACAATATATAGAACCTTTGTGTTCCTAAAAGTGAAATATTACAGCTTATTAGAGATTCTCACACCTCCAAAGTTGCAGGACATTTTGGTGTTGGGAAGACAATTGTTATCTTACAAAGGTATGTGTACTGACCCATAATGCAATAATATGTAGCATAGTGTATTATATCATGCATACTTTATTGTATCAACAAGACCAATAATAGAAAGAAAGGTCTATACCATCCCTTACTTGTACTCTTTCAATCTTGGGAAATAATTTTCATGGATTTTGTGGGAGGTTCACCAACAATTAGGAAGGGACATGACTATTTATTTGTGTTAGTTTACATGTTCAATGATATGTTCTTTCTTATGCCTTGTAAAAATACCATCAAAGGACAAGAAGAAACAAACGTGTTCTTTGAACTAGTTTGGGTGAACTTTGGGATACCATGAATCATACTCTTAGAAAAGGATACCAAATTTATTAGTTCCTTTTGGACTACACTTTGGGAGAAGATGGACACTAAGTTGAAGAGATATAAAAAATTCCATCCATATATAGATGGGAAGACATGAGTAGTCAATAGTAATTTGGTGAATATTTTGAGGGGTTACAATCATAATCATTTGAATACTTGGGATTAAAATCTAATCTATATTCAACACTCTTATAACAAAGAAGTACACACTTCTACTGGTAAGTCCGCTTTTGAAACTTGGTTTGGGTATTTGTCACCTTCTCCCTTGGATGTTGTATATAGAAAGCAGGGAGGAGTGAGAGAAGACATCATATTAGAAGAGTTGAAAGAAAATAAATTTATTTTAAATATTAGATAGATCCATTTTCAAGTATAGGAAATGCCAAGGAAGTCACAAGAAAAGTATAAGGTTAGACATGATCAACATATAACTGAGAATTCAATAAAAGTAAGAGATAGAGTTTGGTTACAACTAAACAAGTAAAGGCTATAGGGTCCTATTAAGAATATCAAGGATATGTGGTATGCCCATTTTTAGGTATTGGATAAGGTGGGATATTGCTCCTACAGACTCGGTCTGCCCTCATACATGTGCATTTACTCACTAGTGAATGCAGAGAAATTGGAACTCTATGAGCCTTCCATGTTGGATGAGGAGGAGGAGAAGGTCTTATCTACCACAGAGGGCTTAGCACAATATTCTCAAGTAGATTTAGTAGAAGAAACAATATTTCATAGGAATTACAAAACTATAAGATGGGGGTAGCTTGATATTTTTCATATTGGGTTGGAAGGACAACTTCCAGAACAATCAAAATGGTACTTCGTGGAGAACGTAGAGGAAAATTTTCCTCACCTCATTTAGTAAATATTTTTGAGACCAAAAACCTCAATAAATGGGGAGGTATTATATGGATTGGATCATCATATAATTTTTCATATATATTGGTACTTTTTGGGTGGAAAATTGGAGGAATCATCTTGCAAGGCCATTTTAGCACAGGTTCCAATTTGGAAAATTGGGTTCAAAAACTTCTAGATCCATTTTAGGCATTAAATGACATTTTTGGTAAAAAAAAAAATATTCCCTATACTCTCTTGAAAATGTTATACACATCGATACCTTTCCAATGGTGCAAGAATCAACTCAATTGAAGCTCATATGTGAAAGTTATGCCTCTCACAAGTTGACCTACCTTGTTAACCACCATGGTAAAAGTGGATGCCACGTCATCCCCCATTATTCAAATGTGTGGGGCTAGCCATGTGTGGATTTTCAAGAAGATTACAGAAGTTCCAAACCTTATTACTAATTAAGGGTTAAGGAATTCAAAACCCTAACCCTAAACAACTATCGAGCAATGTTAAATATCAGGCCGCTAGGAGGAGAAGGGTTTCCATTATTTAGTACTTATTCAATAGCTGAGCAAAACATCTAGGAGTGGTATTTTGAGAGAATAATAGAGGAGGAGGAAGATTCTATAGTATGCTATCAAGCCACAATGTTAGAGGAAACTCCATAGTGAGTGTGTATTCCTTTGTATTTGCATTTTTATAACTGAAGCAAAGAGAGCAGAGAATAGGTCTCACCTTTGCGCTAGGTTTTATTTTGTATTAGGTTTCCTAGGGTAAATCTTGTGTTTATTTGTGTGGATGGTTTTTTTTCACTTTCCTATTCTTTTTTTTTCATATTTCAGTTATTTAATATAAAAATAGAGTAACAAGATAGAGATAACAAATATGGTATCTAAGGAAATAAATTGCAAAATATAATATTTTAGAATATTATAAGATTTGTTGTGATGAACTATTCTAGTGGAATATCCATGACAACTTATAGATAAATAGTTGTTTGGTATGTTGATTTATCGTGAACAACTCATTGATTTTGTTGATTGATTTGAAAAACATATAGAAGATAAGTGGGGATATTTATGGTTGTAATAAATCTAATGTAATTAAGTAATTTTTTTTATATATGTTATATGTTGGTATTTGTTCCCTAAGGGATGGAAACATATTTCCCTTGAAGTACAATTATTTGGTTTTTTTTCTTGGACTATCATGTGTTCTTGGTTGGAAATAAGTGAAGTATATACCACTGTAATTTATATTTTAGATTCAATTGTAACACTCAAAGTTTATAGTAAATAGATCAAGGGAACCTTAGGTTTAAGGTGAAATTTCTATATTTTCATTAACAAATGTTTTCCAAAATTTCCACATGGTATTAGAGTTTATTTGGTTGAGATCACTCTCTTGGTGAAGAGAGAGTTGGGTATTTTAGTTTTTTTGTAACAAGGAGAGGTGCTTGAAATATTATGTATTGTTGCATGTACACACTAGGGTTGAACCGTAGGGAACTTAAGAACAAGAAATCAAACCTTAGAATGGTAATATACTTGAATTATTGTTGATTTTTCTTTGAGGTTTCTTCAGATTGGTAAGAATGACTACTCTCAATTTTAGAGAGCATGATAGGTTGGATGGTGCTTCCAATTTTACACCTTGGAAGTATAGGTTGCAAATTGTATTGGAAGAGGCAGAGATTTGGGGGTATATTGAGAAAGATATTGTAATATCCCCAAGGACGAGCCCTGTTGTAATCCTGTTTATGAATTGTAAATCATGTTTTGTAGGCTAGTGAGTCAAGTATTGATAAGTTGGTAAGGATTATGATTTTTTTAGGCCGGAGAGCCTAAGTGTTAAGGTCAGGAGCCTGTTTTTGTATATGTAATTATGCAGAACATTAATAAAAATATGAACACCGCTGTGTGCAGACCGACCACGATGAATGAGTGTTGGGGGACTAAGATTCCATAGAATGGGTAAGGGAATGGGGGCTGAAAGGTGGAAAGAAAGGCTAAGTGTTGGGCCCAAGGGCTAATCTAGGGGGCTTACCTCTAGAAAGCGATAATAATTTATTATTATTATTTCTTTAAAGCTAAGGTGGACAATTTTGACTGTTTTCCTAAGTTTCCAGAGAGGAACACATGCTGATGGAGCGCAAGCAGATTCATGGGTGACATGTGTCAGCCCAGGAACATGCAGTTAAAAGCTGCAGAAGTTAGCCATGGAGTAGGTTCGCTCCTCATTCTTTCATCCTCCACCTAAGTTTGTGAGGATCTGGGGTGTCTGAACCATTTATCCTATGTGTCTGCCTCTGCATACCTGCGCACAGTGAAGGAAACTCTCACGGGAAGATTGTTCGCTATCCATTTTCCCATCCTCCATGAATTTTGTTGAGCTCTGGGATTGACCTCTTCATAACCTCACACATCTGTGAAAACAAAAAACCATGAAGCCGACCTGTGTTGTTTTACTGTGAAGATGAAACATCCTGGATATGGCCTGAACTGTTTTGTGTCTTAGTGTGGTTTATTTCCATTTTCGGATGTCTATACCCAAATTCCTATTGCTTCTGTCACCCGTGAGTTAACCGAATTGCTATTGTTGTTGTTTTTATCTTCACCTTATGGGAATTGAAGTGGAAGCTAGTGGAAGAGTCGGGTGGTTAGGCCCGTGGTTGAAGAGGCAGGATGTCAGGCCTCTGAGCAACTCTTTCCAGGTGAAGGAGTCTATTGGGAAGTGGTTTTCTCCCAGAGAGAGTCCAACACTAGCTACATAGCTCTGAGGCTTCCTGATCCAGCCTGTTGCCGAGGCCCAGAGAGGGAGGTGAAGAAATGATCGACTGTGCTTGTGAAGGTGTATATTCCCGGGCAGAATAGACAAGTGGGGAATGAGAGTCCATGAGTAGTGGGCGTAAGAAGGCATCTTGGGAAGAATCCTTTCGGTTATTTTGTGTAGTTTCCCTGTAACCTCAGCCTAGTTTAGGATTCCCTTACCTTGGGTGGAGCTTGGTCCTAGCTTGGGGGTGACCCACTGCTGAGAGTGATGAGAAGCATGGTATAAGTCTGGGAGGTTTGTGGAAGGTCTGCACGTGGTAGGTGGAGTTACTACATCTTCAAAGATAAGTATTAATGTTGTACTTAATTTATATGTGATGTTGGTCTGTGATACTTACTATATTATCATGCATTTCATTATGATGATGATTACTATTGATTTCATTAATTCTGTATGATGGCAGTAATTATGTGTTACTCTGTTAAGCCATTTAACTTCATTTAAATGCATATTACATAAGTATGAGAACGTTGTTCCACGTAGTATCATTTTTCCAACCAGTGCGATGACAGTTGAGGACATTACAATATGGTATCAGAGCATGGTTTACAACACTGAACCCGAATGGGCTAGATAAGTGGTCATTGGACCCAAAGTTCAGGTGGGAATCATGTTTGGAAGAACCGATTTTTATACCTTTGAATGTTCCTGAGTGCCAAGGAGTCACTTGGTTGTGTTACAAAGCTCAGGAGGTGTAGCAGTATTATAGAACCTGCACTTGGTGTGGTATATGGCCATAGGGAGAGAGAGAGTTCAACGAATGAAGTGTTGGAGCCATTGGATCTGATCAGGAGGAAAGGAGATCCCTCACGACTGTTAGATCCAGAGAAGGTGCCAAAGGGATATCTGAGAATCCTTTTGGGAATTTGGCTGTCAGGAAAAAGCGGGGAGCACTGAGACACATAAACCTGAAAACCCGAGAAGCTCTACACCGTAGATCTGGGAGGAGGGATCGACCATTATATATTTTGTATTCACACTCAAGTTAGTCACGAGAACCTTTCAGATTTCGCAAAGTCGGGAGATGGGAAGTGAGGAGAGGTGAACACCTCTGAAACCCGAAACCCGAAACCCTGAAATCCCGAAACGATCTACACCATAGATCATAGGAGATGATATTGAAAATTGGATCTAGTAGATGAATAGACTGTATATTCATAAGTTTGGCAAATAGAAGTTTGAAATGTGTGGATGCATGAACTCCCAATGCCCGAAACTACGAAATGAAAAGTGAAAGTGGTGGGACCTTATGATGTTGCTGGAAGTGATGTGGACCTTCTTATGGACACCATGTGTCACTACCTTGGATGGTGATAGTTGTGCTGTGGGCCCAGGGGGAGAGAGGTCAGAAGTTCAGGAGTTGGGAGTTGGAGAGGGAAGCGAGTGCGAGAACCTCCAAGACCAAAACCCTGAAACCTGAAAACCCGAAATCTCGAAACCTAAAGTTTCGTTTGGAGAGCCTTGTAGCACCTAGAAGTTTATCATTTGATCACGGCCCATGGACGCATGGGTTGGAGACTAAGAAAACAGGGGCTATCACTTGGAAATTGCAGAGCCAAACAGAGCTCAATAAATTTGTGGAATCGAAATGTTTTTTTATTCGTGTTGGTTTATGAATGTTGTAGTTTTATTAAGGGTTTAAGGCTTGAAAAACTTAGGTTGAATACACGTTGTGTGTGCAGAGCTCAAAAAGTGTCAGGACAGTCGCAAATCAATGCCGATTATAGAAATGGAAGAGGTTTGGATTGCCTCCAATTCAGAGAACGAAAGAGAAGGAAGGGATGCCAACTTGGGAGTCGAAGGATCGAACTCCAATGGGCACAGAAGAGAATTGGATAAGGAAGGGCATATGATGAAAATCATTGAATGATTGCAGAAAGATGCCCAAGATTGCCAAGCTGATAGTTGAAAGCTCATGAGGGTAAGGGATCAATAGGGTGAATTCAAGTTAAAGATGTTGAAGAGCCTGGAAAGAATAGAAAGGAAATTGGAAAAAGAAGAGTGACATAAGAACAACAAGGAGTCGCATGACCCATGAGAGAAAAAGAAGATCGAGGAGTGGTAGCATACATCGTCGCCGCTCCCCAAAGAATTCTAGTAAGGAAGCACACAATAATTCAAGCCCATCCCCTACTAGAAAACACCGAAGATCTGGAGTGGATGAATTAAAAGGGGAGATGAACAAGATTAAGTCTCCTATGTTTGAATGAGAACATAAGAAGGAGGAAGATGCTGAAACATGGTTGCTTGGCATGAGGAAATATTTCCAACTGCAGAATTATTCCTCTCATGCAGAAGGAAGAATTGCAATGTATCAACTAAAAGGAAAAGCATCCATATGGAGGGATTAGCTTGTGTAGGTGCAAGACATTATTGAAAAAGATATCACTTGGAAGGAATTCAAGAGGCATTTCGAGAGGAAATCCATGACTAAAAGATACTATGACAAAAAGATGAAGGATTTATTTGAACTCAAGCTGGGCAGCATGACCATTGATGAATACAAATGAAGGTTTTTGGAATTATTGAAGTATGTTCCATTCATCAAAGATGAGGCTATCAAGATTCAGAGGTATCTGAGTGGATTGCCACCTCCCATTGGTGAAAAGATTCAGTATGATGATCCTAAGACTATGGAAGAAACAATAAGAAGAGAGAAATTCTTATATGAATAACAAAGAGAAAATCCTACCTTTCGAGAGGCTTGGGATGACCATAAGAAGTTTAAGAAAGAACAGAGGTAGAAGGGAAACAAGCCTCCCTTTTTCAGAAATAGTCCTCAAGGATAGCCATCGTTTAGAGAGTCGAGAATGGATAAAGTGGGGGAACAAAGGCCGAGATAGATTCCCATTCAGTGTTGGGGCTGTAAAGAGAACCACAAGTACAGAGATTGTCTCCATAAAAATTGCAAAGAAAGAGTTGTCCATAATGTTCAACAAGTTGAAACAGTGGAGGACATGGGTAGTAGAATGCCAAGGATCTATGCAGCCCTGGACAACAAGCAAGCTGAATTTCAATCGCACATGATCGAAGTGGAAGGTATGATTAACAACCAACCATTTACTATTTTAATTGATTCAGGGGCTAACCATAGTCGTGTAGATCCTAGGGTGGTGGAATGTTTGCATTTATCAAGAAGAAAACATGAAAAGTATTGGTTAGTTTGGTTGGCTACAGGAACCAAGAGGAAAGTCACTGAGTTGGTTAAGTCCTATCCTGTGGACATGAAGGGATTGAGCACGAAGGTCGAATTGAATATTCTTCCTTTAGGCTGTTATGACTATTTAATTGGGATGGACTAGTTGGACCATCACCATGCTTTCCTGGACTATTGTAACAAGGAATTTACTTGCCTGGATGAGGAGGGGAATTGGAAAAAAGTCCAAGGAATTCCCAGAGCTGTGGTTGTTAGAGAAATCTTAGCAATGCAGTTGAAAAAGTGCTACATGAAAGGTTGTCAATTATTTGTAGCCCATGTGGAGGAAGCATCCAGAGATGAAGTCTCAAATATTGGATACCATGTGGTACTAACAGATTTTGAAGACATATTTCAAGAGGTACCCGGACTACCTTCAAAGAGAGATATCGATTTCTCTATAAATTTGATGCCTGGAGCAGCTCCAGTGTCAAAAGATCCTTATAGAATGAGTATGCTAGAGCTGAAAGAGTTGCAATTGCAGCTTGAAGAGATTATAAAGAAGGGATACATTCACCCAAGTGTGTCACCTTGGGGTGCCCCAGTCTTGTTTGTGAAGAAGAAGGATGGGAATTTGAGGCTGTGCATTGATTTCAGACAGTTGAACAAAGTAACTGTCAAGAACAAGTATCCTCTGCCAAGGATCGACGATATTTTCGATCAGTTGAAAGGTGCGAAAATATTTTTGAAGATAGATCTCATATCGGGATATCACCAAGTAAGAATAAAGGATGAAGACATCAACAATACCACCTTTATAACAAGGTATGGTCATTACGAGTTCACAGTGGTACCGTTTGGGCTGTCGAACGTACCTGTTGTTTTTATGTGCTTGATGAATGGTGTATTCAGGGACTATCTAGACAAGTTTGTCATAGTCTTCCTGGATGAAATTATGGTTTATTCCAAGTCAGAGGAAGAGCATGAAAAACACCTAAGGATGGTGGTGGAAGTGTTGAGAGAACACCAGTTGTATTCCAAGTTGATCAAATACTCATTTGATCAAAGGAAGATCCATTACTTGGGGCACATTGTTTTAGAAGAAGGGATCGTCGTGGATCCTGAGAAGGTTGAGGCCATCAGAGAATGGTCATCGCCAAGGAATGTGGTGGAAGTTAGATCCTTTATGGGTCTAGTGGGCTATTACAGAAGGTTTATTATAGGGTTCTCAAAGATAGTTCACCCTATCACTTCCTTGCAAAGGAAGGAGAAAAATTTTCAGTGGACTGAAGAGTGTGAGAAAAGTTTCCAACAATTGAAACAACTGTTAACCAACGCTCCAATCTTGAGGATTGCATATCCAAATGTGAATTTTGTGTTGTGCACAGATGCATGTAAAGAAGGGTTGGGAGGAGTTCTCAGTTAGAATGGATTTGTAATATGTTATGAGTCCTGGAAGCTAAAAGAGAATGAAAAGAATTATGCCACTCACGATTTGGAGTTGGCAACAATCGTTCACGCTCTGAGGAAATGGAGACATTACCTCATGGGAAGGAGATTTGAATTGAGAACAGAACACAATGGTCTGAAATACTTTTTTGACCAATCTAACTTAAATTCCATGCAGAGTAGGTGGTTGGAGTTTTTGTGTGAATACGACTTTGATATCAAGCATATCAAAGGGAAGGAAAAGGTGGCCGATGCACTCAGCAGAAAGGTGCACAACTTACATGCTTAAGCCATTAGCATGTACAAGACTGATATTAAGGATAGAATTTTGGAAGCTGAAAATGTAGATTTACAGTATAGAGACTTGGTAGCAAAGCTACAACAGAGTGAGAGACCACAGAAAGAGGAAAATTACACCTTGGAAGCTGATGGAATACTTCTGTACAAAAACAGAGTTTACATACCCAATGTCCAGGGTTTGAAACTTGTGATTCTAAGAGAAATGCATAACGTGACTTATGCTGGGCACCCTGGATATCAGAAGAATGTGGCAGCAGTCAGGAGCCATTACTTTTGGGTAGGTATGAAGAAAGAGATCGTTGAATATATCACTAGATGTATGGAATGCCAAAGGTTAAAGATGAGCACAGGTACTCAGCAGGGTTGTTGCAACCTTTGCCCATTCCTGAATGGAAGTGGGAAGTGGTGACAATGGATTTTATTATGGGATTTCCTAGAATAGGCAAGCTAGATGATTCGATCATGGTAGTGGTGGACAATATTACAAAAGATTCCCATTTTATTATACTAAAAACTACTCACAAGGCAACAAATGTTGCTGATATTTTTGTGAAGGAAGTGGCATGATTGCATGGAATTCCTAAAACAATTCTGTCCGACAGAGATTCAAAATTCACCTCAAATTTCTAGAAAGGATTGTTCAAAGGATTCGAAACAAATCTGAACTTTAGTACAACTTATCATCCTGAGTTTGATGGATAGACAGAGAGGGTGAACAGAGTGATAGAAGACATACTGAGAATGTATGTGATGGACAAACCATCAAAATGGGAAGACTACCTACACTTGGTAGAATTCGCTTACAACAATGGGTATCAAGCATCATTGAAGATGAGCCCATTTGAAGTGCTTTATGGAAGAAATTTCAATACTCCAGTAAGCTGGGATAATCCAGCTGACAGGGCAGTAATTGGGCCAGAGTTTCTCAAGGAAATGGAAGAGAAAATGCTTAAAATTAAGCAGAATTTAAAAGATAGCCAAGATAGGAAGAAAAGTTATGCTAACAAAAAAAAAACCCACAGAGAATTCAAAGTGGGTGATCATGTTTTCCTGAAAGTAAAAGCTAATAGAAGTTCCCTGAATCTGGGAAACTATGCCAAGTTGGTAGCCAGATTTTGTGGGCCATTTGAAATCCTAGAAAGGATTGGGCCAGTTTCATATATGCTTGGATTACCTACATCCATGATTGTACATAATGTGTTTCATGTTTCATTGGTTAAGAAATATATACCTGATGCTAATCATGTTATCAATTGGAATGTGATTCAGGTGGAGCAAGAAGGTATCCTGCAAGTGCATCCTATGTGCATATTGGATAGGAAAAACAAATAGCTCCAGAATTGAGATATAGGGCTTGTAAAGGTCCAGTGGATTTGGTATGGTCCTGAGGATGCGACATGGGAGAATGAGGATGCTATGTGAGTAGAATACCCGCATCTTTTTGAAGATTTTGGAAATCTTGTTGATGTTGTGTGAAAGTTTCACTGAGGACAGTGAAAAAATAAGGGGAGGGGATTGTAATATCCCCAAGGACGAGCCTTGTTGTAATCATGTTTATGAATTGTAAATCATGTTTTGTAGGCTGGTGAGATGAGTATTGAGAAGCTGGTAAGGCTTATGATTTTATTAGGCTGGAGAGCCTGAGTGTTAAGGCTAGGAGCCTATTTTTGTATATGTGATTATGCAGAACGTTAATAAAAATATGAATATCTGTGCGTGCAGACCGACCGTGATGAATGAGTGATGGGGGACTAAGACTCCATAGAGTGGGTAAGGGAATGGGGGATGAAAGGTGGAAATAAAGGCCAAGTGTTGGGCCTAGGGGATAATCTAGGGGGCTTACCTCTAGAAAGGGATAATAATTTATTATTATTATTTCTTTAAAACTAAGGTGGACAATTTTGAGTGTTGTCCTAAGTTCCTGGAGAGGAACACATGATGATGGAGTGAATGCAACTTCATTGGTGACATGTGTTGTCTTAGGTACATGCAGTTAAAAGTTGCAAAAGTTAGTCGTGGAGGGGGTTCACTCCTCATTCTATGATCCTCCGCCTGATTTCGCGGGGATCTGGGGCATATGAACTGTTTTTCCTATGTGTCTGCCTCTACATACTCGCGCACAGTGAAGGAAACCCTCACGAGAAAATTGTTCACTATCCATTTTCCCATCCTCCATGAATTCTATTGAGCTCCGGGATCGACCTTTGAATAACCTCACGCATCTCTGAAAATAGAAAACCGTGAAGCCGACCTATGTTGTTTTATTGTGAAGATGAAAAATCTTGGATATGGCCTAAACCATGTTGTGTCTTAGTGTGGTATGTTGCTATTTTTGGATGTCCATACCCAAATTCCTATTGCTGCTGTCACATGTGAGTTAACCGAATTGCTATTGTTGTTGTCGTTATCCTAACCTTGCGGGAATTGAAGTGGAAGCTGGTGGAAGACTCGGGTGGTTAGGCCTGTGGTTGAAGAGGCAGGATGTCAGGCCTGTGTGCCACTCTTTCTAGGTGAAGGAGTCTGTTGGGAAGTGGTTTTCTCCTAGAGAGAGTCCAGCACCATCTATGGAGCTCTGAGACTTCCTGATCTAGCCTGTTGCCGAGGCCCAGAGAGGGAGGTTAAGCACTGATGGATTGTGCTTGTGAAGGTGTATACTCTCAGGTGGAACAAACATGTGGGGAATGAGAGTCCGTGAGTAGTGGGCATAAGAAGTCATCCTGGGAAGAATCCTTCCAGTTATTTTGTGTAGTTTCCTTGTAACCTCAGCCTAGTTTATGATTCCCTTACCTTGGGTGGAGCTTGGTCCAATCTTGAGGGTGACCCACTGCTGAGAGTGATGAGCAGCATGGTCTAAGGCTGGGAGGTTCGTGGAAGGTATGCATGTGGTAGGTGGAGTTACTACAGCTTCAAAGATAAATATTAATGTTTTACTTAATTTATATGTGATGTTAGTCTATGATACTTACTATATTATCATGCATTTCGTTGTGATAATTCTTACTGTTGATTTCATTAATTTTGTATGATGGAAGTAATTATATGTTACTCTGTTAAGCCATTTAACTTTATTTAAATGTATATTACATAAGTATGAGAATGTTTTTCCACACGTGCAATGTTTGCCCGACCAGTGGGATGACGACCAGGGACGTTACAAATATCATTGCAACTACCAATTTGAAATTGTTGACCAATCATAATAAGGAGGCCAAGGAAAATATAATCATTCTTGATTTGGTGATGGATCATTCGATGACCCACATTATGGAGAATAAAACCAGTAAGGAGATGTATGATTCTTTGGTTGCATTATACGAAAGTCTGAGTGTCTCTAGAAAGATGCTCTTAATAAACAAGCTTTCAACCATCCGTGGGAGTGACACAAATACAATGGTTATCTACCTAGTCAAGATCATAGATTTGAGATATTATTTGGCTACCATAGGGACAAAGGTGGACATTGATGAAGAGTTGGTTCCTTGGAATTACCTTAAATGGGTTTGCTTCATATTGGAAACTATTTTCCCAAGGTGTTTATGCTCATGATAATTTACCTACTTTTAATACGATTTAGGACTACTTTATGCAAGAAGAGATACAGTTAGAATCTTGTTCAATGAAGCAAATTTATGTATAATACCTAACACTCATCAAGAGTGTTGTCTCTATAATAGATCCAATGTTTTCAAAAGGTATCCAACAATGGTGTACAATAGTCTAGTATCTTGGCATATTCAACCGTCCAAAGGAAGGAGGTCTCACCCAAGGCATGTTTAATATTGGTTTATTAATTGATGTATAAATTATTGAAGAATTAGTGTGGGTGTAGAATCTGTTTGGTAACCTTTAATTACATTAATTTAAGATAACATAACATAAAACATATGTAATGAAGACAACAATGAAGATGTTTTCAAGATACACATGAGTAGAACTTTCTTCCATTGTATTAAGTACAAGAAATAGTACATCTTAGAACAATTGCAAAATGCACATTCACTAGGCACAAAACCAACAATGACCAAGAATTTAATAGATCTAGAACTCGTAACTCTGCATCGTAGCATAACTAGAAGTAGGGAAAATTTCAAGGGCTATATATCTCCCATGGGCCAATTTTCCATACTTTTTACAAAAAAATGATTTGTCGATTTCCATTTTTTCTAAAAGTGATTTTCCCAAATAGCCCAAAATTTATAGAAATATATAAAATCCTTATAAATTTGAATATATTTACAAAAATATTGCCAAACATTTTATAGTTTGCATATTAAGGACTTGTAAGATTCTCCAAGGTTTCTACATTTTGAGATAAATTTCCATCCTCAAAATTATCCCTAACTAGAAGAATAACCACCTTTACATATCATCCTTAACACATATATAGGAAAATGATGTAGTTATAGAAACTTCCAAAATATACTAGAATTTGCTAGCTACAACCCACTAATAAAAACAAGGTCTACACCTTTAGTAAAATACATAGAAGGTTTATGAGACTAGCACAAAGGGTTTATGAGATGATTCCTTAGACTTTGCATATTCAGTATTCCACATTTCTAAATAATCATGCTTATGTGGCTTCATTTCTTTTATGGATTTATGTTCTATTAAAAACTACCTTGTGCTTGTATGTATGAAAAAATGAGCCTCAACAACTCCAGACCACATCTTTCAACTTCTCCGTGAGTTGGGTTATGCATATTACTCTTCAAAAATGGGCTCCATTTCAAATATATCTTGTATAACAACATCCATGAACCTACTAAAATCACCAAAAATGGTTTCCAAGTAGTGATGCCATCATGTATCTTTTATGGAAAATATTTTGTGGATTTCTCTATAATGCTTTTCTTTGTAGGTATCTTCCTTGAGCAACTTATAATAAAAAATGTGTTAGGACCACACAATGTACCTTTTTGCCCATACTTTTTGCCACCATTACACTCTTGTTCACTCACATTTAAACTCATATTATCACTTTATCCTATCTTTCCAAAGGTATACAACGTCTCTTCTCTTTACTATACATTTAATCTTTTTTGCATATAATTTTACATCACTGTCGTACTTAACCATTGATTAGAAATGTATAAGTGCTGAAACAGTTCAAACTGCAGATTAGAATTTGAGGCCTGTTGCTGAAACAACAACTCACAGAAGCTGTTACATAGTCCATGGTCGACGATGTTGAAACACAGAAGTTGTTACACAGTCCATGGTCGACGATGCTGGAACACAGAAGCTGTTACACAGTCCATGGTCAATGATGCTGAGAAAGCTGTTACACAATCCATGGTCAACAATGCTGAAACACAGAGGAAGCTGTTACACAGTCCATGGCCGACGATGCTGAAACACAGAGGAAGCTATTACACAGTCCGCGATCAACAACAACTCACACAGATTGAATACAACAGCTGCATCGTGAGTCAAGCACTAACCATCGTTGTTGCCTGAGAAGTGCTGAAACAGTCAGAACACAAATCCCGTGGCTGAAACAACTCGTGATTTGCGATACCGAAACAACATACAACAACAGTAACAAGAAAGAGCTGTTACTCCATCCATAATAGCAACACCTCACTCAGCACTCGTAATAGCATTCTTTTGCGGGAGACTAGGATATCCTATTCTGGTTTAGAAAGTCGATCTGACTAAGAATAGGACTTAGATATACACCTGTATTTTTTTATCAATTGTATTGAAGGGATTCCCTCTTTAAATAAGAGGAAATCATCATTCGAGGGGATCTCCAGTTTTTGGTACTGAGAAGGGTTTACAGAGAAAGACATACTTCATTTTTCAGATTGTAATACGATACATTGATAGATGAATAAAAGACTGTTTTGAGCATCCTTTTCTAGCCTCTTCATTTCACCCATTAGGGAGGGCCCACCTTCTTCACAAGATTCACCCGTTAGTTTTATAGTGTGTTAGTGTGATCTTTGTTTATGCCTTGATTGATTTCTATCTTGCTGAAACACTACTTTAATGAATTCTACTTTGCTGAAACACTACTGAACTTTGTCTTGTTAAGAACTTTGTTTTACTGAATGTTACATTGTTTTCATGAAGTTCATGCTTGAGTAACTGTTAATCATTTTAGTTAGCAATCTTGTGTGATGAATTTATGAAATCTTGCTAATCAGAGACTGGTGCTGAAGGTTCCTTCTTTGGGAAGGAAATAGGGTCCTGTTCTCTATTAGGATTAGTTAGCCTTCAATTATTTCCATAAGTGTGCTAATCAGAGACTGGTGCTGAAGGTTCCTGCTTTGGGAAGGAAATAGGGTCCTATTCTCTGTTAGGATTAGTTAGCCTTCAATTATTTCCATAAGTGTGCTAATCAAAGACTGGTGTTGAAGGTTCCTTCTTTGGGAAGGAAATAGGGTCTTGTTCTTTGTTAGGATTAGTTAGCCTTCAAGTATTTCCATAAGTGTGCTAATTAGAGACTGGTGCTGAAGGTTCCTGCTTTGGGAAGGAAATAGGGTCCTATTCTCTGTTAGGATTAGTTAGCCTTCAATTATTTCCATAAGTGTGCTAATCAGAGACTGGTGTTGAAGGTTCCTTCTTTGGGAAGGAAATAGGGTCCTGTTCTCTGTTAGAATTAGTTAGCCTTCAATTATTTCCATGAGTGTGCTAATCAGAGACTGGTGCTGAAGGTTCCTTCTTTGGGAAGGAATTAGGGTCCTGTTCTCTATTAGGAGTTAGACAACCTTTAGTGTGCATTATTTCAGCTAAGCAATAAGTTCATGAAGTGTGATGATCAGAAACAGGTGCTGAAGATTCTTGCTTTGGGAATAGGGTCCTATTCTCTGGTTACAGAATAGTTGGTCTTTTCTGTTGCAGTATCTTGTGTTATTTTAATGTAATCCAAGATTCTTCAATTAATCATTTCTTTAACTTTGAGCTCTGCAATAGGTAGATTGCTTTTCTGTAATTCAAGTTAGAACTTCAGTTCATTCAAGGCAAGTGTGATTAATATGGTTTCCTTTACTACAACTCTGGGTTGCTTTTGAAATTAAGCATATATAGTGCATGGTTACCTTTGAAATAACAGACTTCCCTGGGTTGACAATTTATGTAGCACTTGATTGTTTAAATTAAATAAGCAATTATAGTGACCAACATTTTGGCGCCGTTGCCGGGGAAGGTAATTATAGATTTCAAAAGCACTTATGATTTTTCAGATACAAAGATTGCATGAGAGGACGCAGAGACCCCAAATATACTGACCCTACAGGTGGCAAGGGTAGAGGAAGAGGAGGAAGAAAGACTTACATTGACGATATTATATCAAAGTCTGAATTTGTTGCTCAACGACCAAACCTTCGGAAACAAAAATCCCATCCTTCATTTCAAGCAAACTTTGAAATAGGAAAAGAAGTTTGGAGTCCTGAGACAGTCCAGAAACTAGTAGGAAACATTGAGGATAGAGAAAGCGCAACATGGGAGCAGACAGAAGAAAACATGGATGAGTACAATGAAGAATTGCATCACGAAGAACAGGCAGGTCCTGAAGGAGAGGTAAATGATGAAAACTCTTTCTCTACATTAGGATTTCCTATTGGTGATCTTCCTAGAGGGGTAGCC
>ML796576.1:513543-524379 GCA_009831015.1 Picea engelmannii
ATGGCCCTTGTGGAGGGCATTTTGCTGATAAGAGAACAACACATAAAATTCTCAGGATGGGGTACTATTGGCCCTCACTCTTCAAAGATGCAAAGAAATATGTCCGGGCCTGTGATAGCTTCCAAAGAGTAGGCCAACCTAATCATAGAGATGAAATGCCATTAAACCCCCAGATAATACTTAAACCATTTGAAAGATGGGCCTTAGAATTTGTAGGACCCATTAACCCCCCATCCAATCAAAAAGTTTACATTGTGGTCTGCATAGACTACATGACTAAATGGGTGGAAGCCAAAGCACTCCACAGAGCAACCGAAGAAGCAGTTAAAAATTTCTTATTTAAAGACATCTTCATCAGATTTGGAGTGCCAAGAGAATTAGTTACAGATGGAGGACCTCCTTTCACTTCTCATGGTTTCAAAGCCACCCTTCAAAAATATCATATTCAGCATAGAATGACTACAACATACCACCCCCAAGCCAATGGACAGGTGGAAATCACAAAGAAAGTAATAGAATCCATTCTCACAAAAACGGTGAAGGAAAACAGAAAGGATTGGTCCTACAGGCTCCCTGAAGCATTATGGGCCTACAGAACTACCTAGAGAAATAATACAGGATTTTCTCCCTATGAATTAGTCTATGGAAAGAGTGTTGTCTTTCTTGTGGAATTTGAAATAAAAACCTTAAGGACTGCTTTAGCTGTCAACCTTGATTTGACCGATGCACAGACAACCAGGATGCAACAACTTAATGAATTGGATGAGAAAAGACTAGATGCCATTCATCAGACAACTATAATTCAACAGCAAAGATCAAAATGGCATGACAAAACTATCAAGAATAAGCAATTCCAAAAAGGTAATTGGGCCCTACTGTATGACTCCCAGTTCAAAGAATTTCAAGGGAAACTGCGTACAAGATGGCTTGGACCTTACGAAGTAGACACTGTTTTCCCCAACGGAACTGTAAGGCTCCTCACAATCGATGACTCCAAAACACCGTTATTTGTAAATGGTCATCGGCTCCGTCTGTACCAGCGCCCTATTTCCAAAGAAGATTTTAAGGCCACATGTGTGGCAGACTCCCATTACCTCTTTTTAGAGGGGGCTTCTACCCCTCATTCCAATTAATTCTTTTTAAGTTAATTTCTTTAGTATTAGGCTAGATTTTATTTACTAATAATCCCTGTCAAGAAATACCATGTTACAATCGATTTTTGCAGATTCTCGATCAAAGCACAGGCAACTAGGAAAGGACAATCCTACTTCACGAAGAGACAACCTTTCCCATTGCTGAAATACCACTGTCAGCAAGTCTTTTCTCTTTCTTCTGTTGGTGAAACACCACTGTTCAACACTTTTTGACTTTCCCCATTGCTGAAACACCACTGTCAGCAACTCTTTGCTCTTTCTTCTATTGCTAAAACACCACTGTTCAACACTTTTTGACTTTCCCCATTGCTAAAACACCACTGTCAGCAACCCCACACCTTTTTCCCTTATCACTATTCAGCAACCTTTCACCTCTCCCAATTGCTGAAACACCATTCACAACAACTTTTCGCCTTCTCCCTATTGCCAAAACACTACAGTCTGACAATTCTTCACATTTCCTCATCAACGAAACAATACCGTCCAACAATTGTTTCGCCCCTTCTCTTCTGTTGTTGAAACACCACTGTCAACAACCTTTTACCATTCTCCCTATTGCTGAAACACCATTGACAACAAACTTTCCCCCATTTTCTTCCATTGCTGAAACACCATTGTTCAACAGTTCTTCACATTTCCTCATCGACAAAACAACACCGTCCAACAATTGTTTCACCCCTTTCTTCTCTATTGTTGAAACACCATTGACAACAACTTTTTGCTACAGTCCGACAATTCTTCACAGTTTCCATTGACGAAACAATACCGTCCAACAATTGTTTCGCCCCTTCTTTTCTGTTGCTGAAACACCAACTTTTCAACATTATCCGTCAGCAAGCCTTTGTGCTCTCATACTACATTTTGTCCTTCCAGTCAACAAACCCTTGATACAATTCATCTAACAAATCAAAATTCTTCGCCATGACTACTGCAGAACTATCATGGACAGGCATTATATTTTGTTTGCAGCACGAATAAGAAGGTAAGGTGAGGTATGTAAATTTTATGTAATACAGTTAAGCTATAGTTAATGAGAAGATTCCAAATCATTATGACCACTCGAGTGCAATCATTATTAGCCGCACTTGACGAGAGGGGAGGACATATCAAACTTTTTATACCATCATTTCACACGAATTCACCACCGCCATTCCTATTTCACCATCCTTTCGTTCGTTTCACCACCATTCGCATGCCTTCACTCGAAAAACTTACTCTGCACAGAAGTTGTTACTCAACTCTTTGACGATGTATTTTACCGAACTGGTAGCTATGGGAGGCTCTGTTATACGGTACGAACCCACCATGACAGCCCTACTAGAACACTATCCAGTAGCCTATCAAATTTTTCTGCAGGCAAGATGGCTCAGTTATTTTCACAGACTCTAGGGGTTTGATCAACAACAGGTTTTGAAATTTGCTCAAAATCTCCAGGGAGATCATTCCATTGTTCAAGGGGTTCGAATCTCAGTTACAGAAGAGGATATAGCACAGATTTTGGGTCTCCCTACCAATGGAACTCTCCTGTTCAGCCGCAAACATATCATCCTGAATACCCAGCGGGACTTCCTCTCGCCAGAGGAACAAATTGAATTTAAAGGTCGGGGTGTCCGACTTAGCTCATTGCCGCCCCCATGGCCGGAAGTTGTAAAATTCATCAAACACTACCTTACCTGCGAAGGCTGATACCATGTAGTCTACCAGCATAATTTTCTTCTGTCGTCTCATTTACGGCATAATAGATTGGTGAACATTCCTTATTATCTGCTCGGTTGTCTCAAAAATATGTCGCACTGCTCTAAAAAGGCTAAAGACCCCACCCTTTCACTCACCCACCACCGTCTCATCCAACTTCTTATCCAAAATATTTTTTCTCAACAAAACCTTCCACTAAACAACCCACCTATAGAACCCCAAGAAGCCACTGAAATTCCTGAAAATCTTCAATAACAACAACCACAAAATCCTCCAGACTCTCCAAAAATACCTAACAGTCCGCTTACAAAACCAATCAATCCAATCAACCCCCCTACCATACCAAGCCCACCCCACACCTTACCATAATCATCCACTCCTTCCCTTCATATTCTTAGCGATGATTCTGAGCCAGACAATTCTCCCTGCCCCATCATTGAGGAAAAACCCCCGCAAAAACGAATGCAAATTCCTTTCTTTCCGCCCTTTTTACAAAGAAAACGAACAAGGGCCTCAACAAGGGAAATCATTTCTACCACTACCATAGACCCCCATCCCATCCGACTAATACCCCGTACACCTCCAACCTTCCAAATGCCAGAATATTTTCCTATTCCACCCACGGGCACTGAAACAAAAGAACCAGATGCCCAGGGTGTTGCGACATCATCTATTTCAAATCAAGTAGTTGAAACACAAGAACCAACTACCCATTAAGTAGCTGAAACACAAGAACCAACTACCCATTCTATAGCTGAAACACAAGAACCAGCTACCCATTCAGTAGCTGAAACACAAGAACCAACTACTCATTCAGTAGCTGAAACACAAGAACCAGCTACTCATTCAGTGGCTGAAACACAAGAACTGGCCATAACTGTCACACAAGAACCAGCTACAACTAAAACACAAGAACTATCTGCTGATATTGACACTGAGATACAGGAATCAGAGGTCCAGGGTGCTGCAACACTACTTTCCTTACATCAACAAGCTAAAACACAAGAAGTAGTTGCTGATCCTGTAGCTTCTCCACAAGAACCAGCTAGTGCGGCTGTGACTGCTACACAAGAACCAGTCACTCCTCAACCAGAACCAACAATGGCCTCTGTTTTACAAGAAAATGAGTTCCTAAAGTCTGAACTAGAAGCCTACAAGCAAGTGCTAGCCATGGAAAAGGAAGCCTATGAAAATGAACTTAATTTGTACACCCTAGCTCGCACAGCGACCATGTGAGAAGGAACTATAATAGAGAATCTGTATAGAGAATATATGTGCTACCAATGTGGGGATATTTACTATCAAGCAGGCTATAAAGTAATTCAAATCCCAATGCCAGGAGCTCCCCCTACTCCTTCAACTTTTACAGTCAAGGAAGAAGAACCTATTGTTACACAAGAACTAGCTATAGCTGTCACACAAGAACCAACTACAGTTGAAACACAAGAACCAGCAGGACCTCCCAATATTAAGACTGAGCCCTGCCCTACAACAAATGTCAAATTTGAAACCCCTACTTTTGTTAACAAATCCGTACAAACAGTGCCTATTGAGGAATCTGCCCCTCCCAGCCAGATCAATATCCACACTTTTGTGGAACAATCTACTCAGACCTTACCTCACCCCACTACTTGCAACGCTGAAACACAAACTCAACCATGGGATGAGCAGGCAGTAATACAGAAATGGAAGAAAGAATATGCTTCTACACAGGCCAAAGGCCTGCAAGAGCACATAAAAATCTAGATAAATCATACCTACTCAAATTGGGAAGCTTTAGAGCAGACACGCCAGGAAGCTCGTGTCCTTAAGAAATAGAACAAAGAGTTGAAAGGCAGATTGGCCCTGGTATTTGACTTAGCACAAAAGCTATTGGCTACAAGGAAACCATCCTGCAATTACTCCTTGTTCCTTATGGAACGAATTACATGGTTTCAAATCAAATCAATCACAGAAGGCAGACCCCATGCAGTACTACACCCAGTAGATTTTGTCAAAACCTTTGCAGAAGCCTCCGCTAGGGATCAACACCTCCTCTATGAGGCATACTTTCATAACGAGGCCATCCCCGAGAACAGGCAGCTGAACCTTTATACTCTTGTCGGGGACATCCAGATTCAGGCATTCACCTCCTTTCTCCACAATCAGATTATATGGCAGGATGACTTCATGGCTACCAAGCACAATGAAGATAACTGCCTTCTCTGGATAAGACCAGAACCACAAAATGCAGCCACTTTTGTTATAGAATACTATCAATTTTTAAAGAAACCAGGGATGACTGAACATGTTCAATAACTACAATCAACAGTGCTTTAGGATTGTCATCACTTCATCAGATCCACAGAGATTGCTTCCCTCCAGGAAAACAACTTGTTTTGGCAGCAATCCATTGAGAAAAGATAGGAACACAATCCTTTTAACCCTACTAACCTCAAGATAGCAATCTCCAAGGTACCTAACTACATCCAGTGTGTTCAGCAATGTGCTGAAAGCTGGATAGGGTACCGGTTTTATTTTCCTATCCTCTGGTTTCCAATAGAGAGATATAAAATCCATTATAAGTTGCCTAAGAAGACAGAAACAACATCTTGGCAAACGTTACAACGTGTCCAAGGGTTCAGAGTGCCAACAGACAATACCTCCCACAACTACTGCTTGAGTAACTTGCACACTCAAAGTCGGTATTCAGACTCTGATTCAGAGTGAAGTTGCCTGAGGACAGGCAACATTTTAAGTTGGGGGGGATGTTAGGACCACACAATGTACCTTTTTGCCCATACTTTTTTCCACCATTACATTCTTGTTCACTCACATTTAAACTCATATTATCACTTTATCCTATCTTTCCAAAGGTATATAACGTCTCTTCTCTTTACTATATGTTTAATCTGTTTTGCATATAATTTTACATCACTCTCGTACTTAACCATTGATTAGAAATGTATAAGTGATGAAACAGTTCAAACTGCAGATTAGCATTTGAGGCCTGTTGCTGAAACAACAACTCACAGAAGCTGTTACACAGTCCATGGTCGACGATGCTGAAACGCAGAAGTTGTTACACAGTCCATGGTCGACGATGCTGGAACACAGAAGTTGTTACACAGTCCATGGTCAACGATGCTGAGGAAGATGTTACACAGTCCATGGTCAACGATGTTGAGGAAGCTGTTACACAGTCCATGGTCAACGATGTTGAAACACAGAGGAAGTTGTTACACAGTCCATGGCTGACGATGCTGAAACACAGAGGAAGCCATTACACAGTCTACGGTCAACAACAACTCACATAGATTGACTACAACAAATGCACCGTGAGTCAAGCACCAACCATCGCTGCTGCCTGAGAAGTGTTGAAATAGTCAGAATGCAAATCCCGTGGCTAAAACAACCCGCCATTTGTGATGCCAAAACAACATACAATAGTAGTAACAAGAAAGAGCTGTTACTCCAGCCATAACAACAACACCTCACTCAGCACTCATAATAGCATTCTGTTGTGGGAGACTATGATATCCTATTTCGGTTTAGAAAGTCGATCCGACTAAGAATATGACTCAGATATACACCTGTAATTTTTGATCAATTGTATCGAAGGGATTCCCTCTCTAAATAAGAGGAAATCATCATTCGAGGGGATCTCTAGTTTTTGGTACTAAGAAGGGTTTACAGAGAAAGACGTACTTCATTTTCAGATTGTAATATGATACATTGATAGATGAATAAAAGATTCATTTGAGCATCCTTTTCTAGCCTCTTCGTTTTAGGGGAATCTTGTGAGAAGGGAGGGCCCACCTTCTTCACAAGATTCACCCGTTAGTTTTATAGTGTGTTAGTGTGATCTCTGTTTATGCCTTGATTGATTTCTGTCTTGCTGAAACACTACTTTAATGAATTCTGCTTTGCTGAAACACTNTGTGAGAAGGGAGGGCCCACCTTCTTCACAAGATTCACCCGTTAGTTTTATAGTGTGTTAGTGTGATCTCTGTTTATGCCTTGATTGATTTCTGTCTTGCTGAAACACTACTTTAATGAATTCTGCTTTGCTGAAACACTACTAAACTATGTCTTGTTAAGAACTCTGTTTTACTAAACGTTACATTGTTTTCATGAAGTTCATGCTTGAGTAACTGTTTATCATTTTAGTTAGCAATCTTGTGTGATGAATTTATGAAAGCTTGCTAATCAGAGACTGGTGCTGAAGGTTCCTTCTTTGGGAAGGAAATAGGGTCATGTTCTCTATTAGGATTAGTTAGCCTTCAATTATTTCCATAAGTGTGCTAATCAGAGACTGGTGCTGAAGGTTCCTGCTTTGGGAAGGAAATAGGGTCATGTTCTCTGTTAGGATTAGTTAGCCTTCAATTATTTCCATAAGTGTGCTAATCAGAGACTGATGCTGAAGGTTCCTGCTTTGGGAAGGAAATAGGGTCCTGTTCTCTGTTAGGATTAGTTAGCCTTCAATTATTTCCATAAGTGTGCTAATCAGAGACTGGTGCTAAAGGTTCCTGCTTTGGGAAGGAAATAGGGTCCTGTTCTCTGTTAGAATTAGTTAGCCTTCAATTATTTCCATGAGTGTGCTAATCAGAGACTGGTGCTGAAGGTTCTTTCTTTGGGAAGGAATTAGGGTCCTGTTCTCTGTTAGGAGTTAGACAACTTTCAGTGTGCATTATTTCAGTTAAGCAATAAGTTCATGAAGTGTGATGATCGGAAAGAGGTGCTGAAGATTCCTGCTTTGGGAATAGGGTCCTGTTCTCTGGTTACAGAATACTTGGTCTTTTCTATTGCAGTATCTTGTGTTATTTTAATGTAATCCAGGATTATTCAATTAATCATTTATTTAACTTTGAGCTCTGCAATAGGTATATTTCTTTTCTGTAATTCAAGTTAGAACTTTAGTTCATTCAAGGCAAGTGTGATTAATATAGTTTCCTTTACTACAACTCTGGGTTGCTTTTGAAATTGAGCATATATAGTGCGTGGTTACCTTTGAAATAATAGACTTCCCTGGGTTGACAATTTATGTAGCACTTGATTGTTTAAATTAAATAAGCAATTATAGTGACCAACAAAATGAAGGGCCAAACAGGCTCCAACTGCAATCCTTGACTCACCCTTGATTCAATTCCTTGGCTCTTTCGTGGCTTCTAGGAGTGCATGTTGCTTTCCTTTATCCTCTGTCTCTATTTGGCTCCCATCTTCTATTTTCATTCTTTCTTTTTCCACCTCTTCAAATGAAGGGCCCAACTTTGGGACCAACTCCAAGGCTCTTTTCATTAATCTTTGAAAATTGACAATTTTATCCTGCCACTTCCTTGCAAGGAGTGAATCTTCAGCCATGAACTATTGAGTCGCTTCTGTAATGCATCCCTTAGGCTTGGATGCAACCAGGGAGTTCCACTCTGAATCAACTATAGCATCTACCTGATGCATCTCCATGTAGGCTGTCTAAACGATAGGTTGAAACTCCCTTAGCTCTTTCTTAGATATTGAGTGTGCTTGAAATAGAGAGCTCAAATCATTTTTCGCATGCTGGATCTAATCAAATTTCTCCTGTTGCTCCAGTGGATCCATAGTGACAACAATTTCCTCATTAAGCATATGTATCTTTGTGCAAACGTCCTCCAGAGTCTGAATGTGCCTTGCAATGATACCCATACAATCACTAACTTCAGAAAAGATCCTCATGCATTCTGTTGTTCATTTGTGTAGTGCTTCTCTTGAGTTATTTCCTTCAAGAACTACTTTTTCCACCTGCTCTTGAAGCTTCTTGGGTTGTTGTTCTACTTCATGCTGACTCTCCTGCAGTTGTTCTTCAAGGTTCTCTCTGTGAATAGCCAACTCTGACCATGCTCCCTGGTGTAGCTCAATCTCCTGCTTAGGCTCAACTGCTACGCTAGATTCAGGCAATTGTGGTGCTTCCTTTCTTATCTCTGGCCAAGATTATGCAAGATTATCCTCAACTCTTTCCATTTTTTTCTCTGCCTATATCTTTGCATATTCCTCTTGTGTCATGTGTGCTTGGGAGAGGAGTACTTCTAGCCTTGCAAACTCTAAGTCCCACTCAAACTGTTGTAGCCTCTGCACCAATTGATTAGTTGAAGCTTCGATCATGCCAATTAGATGCATTGATGTCCACTGATCTAGGTGACCAGAAGAAGGAGTGGCCTCCCTGGGTACTCAGACTTGCAGTGGGAGTCCACTAGCTGTTGAATGCTCTGAAGGTGTCTCCACATCTTCCTCCCCTGTAGATGGACCTTGCGGCGGATGCGCAAGTATCATCCTCAATGCTGATGGAAGGAATGGTAGGACTTATGTTTTTTCTAGGAAGAGTTGCATCAGCTCTGCACACTATTGTGGATTTTGTATTATTAAATCTAGTTGTTCTTCCAATGAGGTTTCACTATGTTCCGATGTAGTTTCAGGTTCCTTTTGAACCTATGGCACTTTTACCTCTTTCTGGACCTTGACTTCTGGGGTTTGTAGTTCTTTGGATATCACCCTTTTCATTGTTAGTTGAGGGTGTGCAATGAGGACTTGGGGCTTGCGATATTGGTATAGTTTGAAGGTGGAGTGTCTTGGATTGGTATAAAAGGAACAATGTTTTGGCTCGGGACTTTGAGGTTTGGAAAAATGAGTTATGGTATTTGTTCAGGTAGTTCGGGGGGGTCCAATTTCATGGGCTCTGGTTCAGTGGTTTGGGGTGGAATGGTAATTTCTCAAGGTGGCGACTAGGGTTGTGGGGGTGATGGGGGTTGTTCAATAGTGATGGTGGTGGATGGAGTGGTATTAGGTTCAAGGTCATCCTGAATGTCAATGATTTGGGTTGCTCGAGTACGAGGGATGGTTGATGATATAGGCTGAGGGTTCAAAACCTTTACTGGGGAGAGCCCCATCATAGGTTTCTTGACCAACGAGTATCCAATGAAGGCAACGTTTAAGATTTCATTGAAATATTTACCTATCAACATGGCTTGTTCTAGAAGTTGTGGGAACATAGGCAATGTCCTCTTCTTACATTCCAGTGGCTACGTGTCTTCCTCCTCCTCCTTCAAGTCCATCTGCATTTGAGCCTCTTTCTTATTCTCCTTTGGGCCCAAGCTCAGTCCTACCCCTACTTCCTGGCCCTTTTTCTTCAAAAGATCCATCAGTAGAAGGTAATGCATCCCCAACTTGCACGGGTTGTGTTTCACTCATGGTCATGACATGACCTCCTTTTCAAAGGCCTCTTAATCCAAGTAGAACAACATCATATCGGAGTGGAAGTCTTTTCTATTGGCATGCCTTGGCCAGAAAAATGTGTGGTTGTGGTTCATGTTGAACATGATGTTCCATGTGTTCAGGTTTAGAAATTCATGAGGTATGCACAACCTATGATTTGTGTCAAGAAACCGTTTATACCATTTTGAGAACATCATGTTGTTGAATTCGGTGTTCTCTGAGTTTGACGTTGAGTGCCAAGGCCTGAAAATATTTTTCATTCGGCCTTTGTCTGATGGTGATTGTTATCACTAAAATTTCATCCGCACAGGGCGACAAGAACTCCACATCGTCAGCACAGAAAAATAGTCGTTCATGGCACAAGGATTAATTCCACAGCACAGCAAAAGGGTCAAAACTATGCAAAATGGCCAAAAAAATTACAAAGCGCTATGCACCCACGGGGCGCGCGCGCGCGCGCGCAACATCTTCGTACTTGGAGTGCATATGCGCGGCTCTGGGGTGAAAAACCCGCGCGCCTGCCAAACGACGCATTTATGAAACTGGTCGGCCTCCCAACCACTAATGGATCGGCTCCCAAGTCGATTTGACATCAAATCCGAGCTCAATCTGCATGGGGAGGTTGGTCAAAGACCTAATTGTGCCCTAAAGAGCCTCTTTTCACATTCAAAAGAGGTTTCATAATAACCCAATGCTTGGCTATAAAAAGCCATGAATGACCACCATTTTCTCAAGGAATTCTTCATACTGTTATGCTGCTGAGATT
>ML796576.1:537573-573536 GCA_009831015.1 Picea engelmannii
ACCCAATGCTTGGCTATAAAAATCCATGAATGACCACCATTTTCTCAAGGAATTCTTCATACTGTTATGCTGCTGAGATTGCTAGAGACTCCTTCTTTGGCAATACACATTGTAAGCTGCATTTCATAAGCTATTCACCCCTCCTTTGAGTGAATAAGCTTGGAGTTCTTTCACCCACATTTCACCTTTTCTTTGTAAGGAGAGCAATCAGTTGAGGGCCTCAAGAACCTTCCATTGGAGAGGGAAGGGACCCAAGTCCTCTTTCTTTATTGTGTATCTTTGGATTTCATCTATCAGACCAGCTAATACATTGGTGATATTGGTCCATTGTCATTTGTTTTTATTTTTGTTCCTATGCTCATAGTTTTATTTAGTTTTTGTTTAATTCTTGTTAGTAGCTTTGTTGTTTTCTTTCTAACCTTTTACCATACAGCTGTCATGACTAGCAGAGCCCAACTAGGCATGTAAGCACTCACTTTTTTCTCATCAAACGACGAAAAGAGTGCAAACATTGATAACGTTATTCCTACAGGTGGCGTCCACTTCAGCATGGAGAATGAAAATAGTAGGTATCTATAGGTGAAGGTGTCTCCCTTCTCCTGAGCTTCCTTGCATGCTACCAGGAGTTCTTTCAACAAGTAGATGGACTAGTTGAATATTGTTTTGTTCGCACAAAAGTCCACAACCGACAAGGAATCCAGCATGCACTCACTCTTGTAATATGACCACATCAACTTGTATGAATGATTTCATACATAGAGAGGGGGTGCACAACTAAGATTGACCTCGGGTAGAATGGGGTCAATCTTGGTTCTAGACCCCCTCTCTTAGTATGAAATCATTCATACAAGTTGGGTTCTCCATTTTTATTCCCCTAGTTACTAGGACCCTGAAATCCTTTGGATACATCCTCTCCTTTGATAGAGAGACCCGTGTGTTGATGGATATCCTCCTCATGAATTGGGTAATTTCTATCCATCCATAGGCTCCTGTCGTGTACCCTGTTGATGAGGAACTTGGTACATCTCACAACCTCACCTGAAGTGTGGAACACTGGTAAATCTCTAAGATTCATAATGGTGGAGTTGAAGAAGTTGATGAACTCCTTCTTCGGCATGAACTACATCCATCCCAACTCATCTAGATCCACAATCTAGAATACATCAATGTCCAATTGTGGAAACAAGACCTAGTCTGTCAGGTCGAGGTCGAGGAGTTTGACTTCTTTGACCTTCCCTTTGAGGTCGCCCATGATCTCGACCTAGGGATCACATGGCTCATTCAACATTGCATCTTTATAAACTGTGCTCCTGCTTCCTATAGCTCTCGGCATAGTGACTTTGGAATTTCAACAGACTTCAATAGGCTAACTAGGAATAGGCATCGTGACTGAGGG
Source organism: Picea engelmannii (assembly GCA_009831015.1). Classification (NCBI taxonomy): domain Eukaryota; kingdom Viridiplantae; phylum Streptophyta; class Pinopsida; order Pinales; family Pinaceae; genus Picea; species Picea engelmannii. The sequence goes on from ML796576.1 coordinate 538,970, forward strand.
TCGAGGGATTGTTATAGCAATATTTTCCCCACTCTATGAAAACTTGCACAGAAGGACTTTTTCCATTCCCTATGCAGACTTGAAGTCCCTTTTTGCAAATCCCAGAGATAAAAAAATGATTTTTCCACTTATATGTTCCCTAGCTATATTACAACATGTGTATATGCAATTTTCACCGCTACTATGGATGTACATCAAGTTGTGCCCAAAATTAAAAAATGGTGTAGGGTTTCCATGTCACTTCACGAGATCCATGATCCTTGACCTTCGATATATTGGAAACATTCTGAATCAACCCTTCAATTCCACTTGAAGGCTAGAAATGGGCCAAATCCGAGCTATGGAAAAGAGGAGAAGAATTCAACTTTGAGAGAAAAGTTACCCTGGAGAAATTATTCACTTCACATTGAGTCTGCATCCATTTGTCCTTTAAGTCTGAACACATTTTTCAGCCCCCAATCTCTTCCCTACTTGATTGAGAATATCATTGTCTCTATTATATGAGATTGCCTTTGTTGGATGATTGAAGTGGTGGAGGCCTAGCTGGAAAGAACTTAGTTTCTCAGTTTCAAACCGTGCCAACACAAAAGTTTGTAATTCATTCACTTTTGTTGATTACATTTTAATAGAAATACTCTTTTCTTGTCCAATTAATATCTTGTGAATAGTTGAATTGTTATTCCATGGGCATATTTGTTGTGAATGTTGATGGATTATGCTATTAAATGTGCTAACATTATATACTATCACCATATGCTTGTGTTTCTTTGTTGTTGAGGAATAGTTGCAAGTGTATTGCTTTGAGTCAAGTGCTCAATGCTGGAATTCATTGAACGTATGGACGAGGTAGGCCTTTCATCTTGTCTTGCTAGAATATTTGTTTATATAGCATACTTTAGATTAGAGTTGATTTCTGCAGTCATTTCCATCTATTGTGGTTTACCCCTATCAATAGAGATATTTTCCTCATAACAGAATTGACGACAATACTGGGGATAAAATCTTATTTTTCGGGATTTGGAGTGTTCTTCTCCTTAGATTGCTCTCATTTATATTGAGTTTCTTATTGTATGATTGCTTGAAATCCTATGTTCACTCTGAGTCTGAGTTTCTTATCCTTCTCCTTAGCTTGGTTTTGTTTTAACACATATACATGGGTTTTTTCCTGAGAGTCGCGTACATACGCGTGCTGTCCTTTTGCAAGAAGCGTATATACGTGCTATTCTCCTAAATAGTCGTGTACATCACCCTTTGTTGCTTGGTTGCTGGGTTTGAAGGTTACTCAGTAGGTTTTGATGATTTTTGAGTCTTCTTAGGTCTCTGTTATAATTGTTAAGTGTCTGTGGAATGACATAAAACCTTTCTTTGGTTGAATTTTTTGGGCGACGCTTTTCTCATCATCCTTTTCATTTGATTGTCCTTGCATCTTGGGTTGGGTGTTTTCCTTCTTGATATCCTACCTGGTTTTTCTTTGTTTACATAATATAGTTTTTATCAAGCTGTTGTCCAGTCCTTGCATTTTCATTCTCTTATATTGAAAATACAAAAACATTAGTCATTTTATCATTAATCTTAGTACATGTAAAAAAATATTGCATTTTATGTAGAATTGCATAATTAAATTGAAAATTGCATTTTGGAAAGCATATCATTTATTGGGAATTGAAGTTAGGACTTTGCATTGTATTCATATTAATTTATTTTACTTGTTGAATCATAACATCACTAGTTTCACGGCCACACCTTTTTGAGTAAGCAAGGCCACTAAAAGTAACGCTTATAATTTAAAATTGATTAGTAATGATTTTATATTCTACGGTGCACAAACTAGGTTAGTATTTAGAGCCTTGGAATAAGATTTTGTGAGTAAAATTATCCAAGGCTATTAAATCAACATATGTGTCTGACTAAGGGAGTGGATAAATCCATTGTATAATCGGTAATATCAGGAGGCTCCTCTTACACCGGAGTTAAGCACGAGATCGTGTGAGGTTGGTTGAAGGGATATCCACCTGATACCTTCTTAGCATCATATATATTTATGGGGATCTATTCATATATGGGGATCTTTATAGTACCTTTACCTCTATGAGAGGCGCTACTTTCAAGGTTTTGGGATTTGTTACCCTACCCATATTGTGGACCTGACTTATGACTGTTCACTTGTGCATCGGTTATATTGTGGTTTCTTAGTTACTTGACTTAGGTACCACATAGGTTACTTGCAAGGTTTATTACGCAGGTACCCTGGGTCATATAAGGGTTAGACAATACACAACCTTTATGGAGGATTACCTCTCTGGGGAAATCTGACTGACTGGTTGTTAAGCCCACGAGGGCCCTTATAACTGATTCTGATACCTCTGATCTTTAACAAGGAGTCTGAGGCCCGTATTGTGTGAGGTATACCTAATTTAGGGAGGGAGGCTCCTTTCAGCCACTTTATCCTATTTGTGTGCATATTGGCCTTTTGTTTATTTTATTTTTGGTGTTCTATTTGATGATTAGTTGACCTCAAGATTTTGTATTGCATCATGAGTTTTCATTATCATGGATAGTGGAGTCCCTTTGGCTCCCTCATTTAATGCTACCTCCCCCATGACATTCATTCACTTCATGGGGACAAATCCTTCTTAGTTTTATAATCGTACACAGAATTATGATACTTAGTCAATGCCTTGGGTCTCTAATATTTTTTCTCATGGTATGCCAGACATGTCTTCGCACTTGCCACCCTTTGTATCATCTCCTTATGTGAATCCTAGTTTTGGGTCTGGGGGCATGATGCCTCCTTATTATCCCTTTTCATTCAGTAGGAGTCATATCCCTCAAACAACTCTTACAGTAGGAGGTTGGAATCTTCCTTCCTAGGACTCCACTTTTCCAGGAGAAAGTGCTCAAATGGGCGGTCATTCTACTTATTACACTTCGTCCACCTATCCTTCTTCCACTATGCCAGTTCCTATGAATGTTTTTCCCATGGTGGACCTCCATATGTCCTCTGGTGTTCCATCTGAAGGGAGTCATTCTTATAGTATGGGCAACTCCTGTTGTATCATTTTTGCCACTTGAATGAGGAAATGAGGGACACTTGCAAGTCTAGTTGGGTCAGTTGAACATGACATAACTTAGTGTATGAGTCAGATGACTCAATCAAATGGAATAAACAAACAACTAAGCTAATAATAACTAAAGAAACAAAACTACAATGCATAAGGAAATTAGAACCGAAATTAATCAAACAATTGACTAATATTCATGCCACAACTCACTTTCGGGCACCCTTAGGTCTTTGAATAGCCCCCCACTAAGATTCAACTTGGATTTGAGGGTCAAATCGACTTGGGATATGAAACCGAAGTGGTTGAGGGGCCGAAAAGAACCATAAATGTGTCGTTCTTAGGAGTGTGCGGATTTTATCATACACAATCACACCTCAGGTGCATGTTCTCTTTTCTGATGTTTCTGACTTGCGCATGTGTGCACGCTTCCTGTAGTTCTTCTGTGCATGTTAATTTTTTAACCAGTTGTATAGTTTGTGCATTTTTGAAGCTGCGGGTGAACTAATAGGTGTTTGGAGATGATGGATTCATGTAACCATTTCCAGACTAAATTTCAATGATAATAGATGCCCCCTGATGTATGAGGTCAGGAGCATACATATAGCTGAAATACATCAATGCTTCATGTACTGAGAGTACCATTGTAAGAAAGAGTGTTGATAGGAATTGCAAGATTGATCTAGTGGAAGGAGAGGGGAAACTATGGGACCCAAACCTCTCTCTAGGTGTGGAAAAATAAAATTTGTGTACAAACGAGGCGGACATGCCCCATGCTCATGTCATGTAACTCAAAAAATGTAAGACAGTAACTGAAGTTGGATGTTGATGTAGATAACTGCAGTGCCCTATGGGGTAGTTTGATAATGGCAGATGAAAATTATGATGGCGAACATACTCTGAAAAGAGGCAATGACACTGGTAAGAAGTGTTTATGACTCGTAGGCATTGATGGCCCAACAAATTTCATAGGTCTTCGGCTAGTATAAAACAACTGCAATAGTCACAAAGTAAGACCCACCGTAACATGAGATTGTGTTGAAGTTGAATGGTAAGGGGGTAAAAAACAACAGAGAGTAATGGTGGTTCTCTCTCTTCTATAAGAGGCTCCTCATTATAAAGGTAATGAGAGTCAAGATACTGTCACCCTTCTGGAAACTGTGCTGATGTCGACAGAAAAAGGAGACATGACTCCAAGAAGAAAATGGCTTCATGACATCCACTAGATGAGATCAGGAAATGATGAGGTACATGGATGAAGTCAACATGTGGTGAGAATCAAGACTTCCCTTGGTTGGGGATATATGCAAAATATGAGTCGCAACAACTGTGAAATTGGATCTCGCATCAGGGGGACAACTAGATGTGGGTTTAAATTGTGCCAGAGGTGTGACAAAGTGGAAAAACTTAGATATTAGGGGTACATGGACTGTGGGATACTCGGGGTTTATGGATGATGTCAAAAAGAGTAGAATGTAAAGGAATGCCCCAACCAAGGGTGACAAGGGTTTCTTTTCCAAAAATGGAAGGTCGCTAAAGGCGACAACAAGAAGCTATGTAAATGTTGGAAACAAAGGCCTTGTACAATTATCGAATGAATAAAGAATAGGTTGGGATAAGTGTGCAGATACAAAAATGGGTGCCCTAGTGTAATATGGCTTGGCCTATGAGGGCGCAATTTGTGTGGAGAACTGGTGGAGGGTGGGGGCCCCATGGGTGGGTTTTTGTATGAGGTAAATGAATGGAGAGAAATCTACAGATGGGAAAACTAATTATGGATGAAATGGAAGGTTAATGATACTGTGAGGGTTAAGTCAAGCTAGAACCATGATGATATCACTTGGAATTCCATTGGGAAAGCTAGCAAAATGAGGAGAAAGAGTATGTGGATAATTCTCAAACATGCGTAAGACTATCGGGACTCCCATCCCTAGGGGGTAAGCAACATGAGTGTCAAATTGCCAAAGGGGACTGTGAATGGGACAACTCATGTAGGGGAGAATGCTACCGATTAACAATATCGAAATGCAGTAGAGGTGATAGTACTACAGAGCCATATGTGAGGATCCTACAGGAAAATGTCGGAGGGTGTGACTGGGAGATGCACTTGATATTCAGAGGGAATGTTTACATGCCAGTGTCGATCATATACCTGAAGGGGATGCAATAATGCACGATGACCAAGTACCTACACACATAAAAACTGAATACCCGACGTGAACAATATCTGAAGATAAAGAACATATAACAATTATTCGATAATTTTCAACATGAGAATGTGTACCTAGGCGTGATGTGAGAAAAATGCTGCCTTGGGGCCGAGGATGGATGGTGACTCAAGGAATGTGAATGTGTAGGTGGTGGGTTCTTAATCCCTTGGATGAAGACGGATCAAAGAAAAGATTCTCTCAGCTCCTGTAATTGAGCATGGAAGTTTGGAAAAAGGGCCTATATATAGTTGTAGGGCCCACATTGCCACCTCATTTGTACTTGCTGCCATAATAAGTTGATGAGAAGTTTTTAGAGGAGATTTGGTGATTTCGGGAGTTTGAGCCAGCCAATCTAGGATTTGCGAGAGCTAGGTTAGTGGTCTCATCCTCCTACATTGTAGTTAGGGTTTATTTTCTAGGCATGGTCGTATGGTGGGATTTGGTGAGGGTGGGCTCCCCAGTGCACATACGATCAAAGGATACCCGTGCTGGGGTGCACGGATGTAAAGGGAGAAAATGCGCATGGGGGCATGTGAGTGAGTAAAATAGGTTTGCATTAGATGCCTACCTATTCGAAGTACAACTACACACTATGTGCAACTAGATCTCTGACAGCTGCGCACTAGTGCGCAACTATGTAACAAATATGTGTGCATTAATGCGCGCCTATGGGTGTGACAAATGTGAATTGATGTGCATATGTTTCTCTGATAGCTACGCATTGATGCTTAGCTGTGTGAAGAATATGTTCACATATGTGCATTCCTATGGGGGGTGAAAGTTGCGCACATGAGGAAAAGCTGGGGGGTTTTGAAAAAACTTGTCTTTTTCAAAGTTTTTCATTTTATGAATTGTGATGGCTGATCAAGTGTTGCTTGTGTGAATGCAGGTTATCAGTTCGGGATGCCATTCTACTGGAGGGAGAGGGACTGGGCACACCTCAGGGAGGTAGTGAGGGATGAGCCAAGTGTTTGGGGACCTTTGGCAGCCTGTGGGTTGCTAAAGTTCTTCGACTGCCCACTTCTACGGGCATAAGAGTACCTGTTGTAGTTTTTGATATCGATGTGGAGCTCTAAGCTATAGTGCTTGATTGTGCAGGGGGGAGAAGATGACATTCTCTTCGATGGAGGATGTTTATTTCTTGACCGAGATCCATTTTTAGGGGAGGGCCCTACTTTCTGATCCTCGGTTGCTAGTGGATGCACACTTGGCAGACTTGGCGCAGACATACTGTTTGGGGGAGGACTTTATGTCAGGATCGATTGTGTGGATTGGGGCGATGGATGCACTCATTCATCATTGCATTTCAATGATTATCATGAGGATCTATGGATCCTTAGATACTCAGTGGATCAGTGGTGGTCAGATGAGGATCACGTAGAGAGCATTGGGTGGAGAGCATTTTTTCTAGGGCTTGATGTTGCACACCAAGATGATGGGGCAGCTCAACCAGTGTTGAGTTGCCGACTCAGAGTATTTTTCCTTTGGGTCAATATTGGTGGCGTGGTTCCTGGAGAGGGTGCCCATGTTGTGCCCTAGAGTTTTTTTGTCGATGGTTGATGCATGAGAGCCATGAATGATGCGGCGGGAAATGATTTTGGTACGACATGGAGGTGGTGAGGGTGGCCATTATTTTAAGGTTGATATGGTGCATGTGTGGTGCCATATACCATAGATTATACTACGGTACCTGTATGGCTGGATGGACTACTTCCAGGACCCATATATGATTTTACCTCTTGGAGAGGATTGGAACCATAGAGTTGTGTTGATGTATTTTATGTTTTGTGATTTTGATAGTATAGAATATGTTTTATGTATGGATGGGTGTTGATGCTATCATTTTCTTGTTGTGTGTGCATATGTGGGGCTTCCAGGATGAGAGGTGGATTTGGTTAGAGCGTCAGCTCATCAGGGGCCCGTGAGACCGCCATAGGGAGAGCCACGGGTGGGAGAGAGACGTCGGAGGGATGAGGTTGGTGTGAGGCCGGTAGATTATGCAAGAGATGGTAGGATATGGATATTTGATGTCCCCAGTGTAGGGTCATCGAATGCGCCTTGGGGGGAGGTCGACGGGGTGATTGTTGTAGGTGAATCCCCCTGCGGACAAGTGGATTACCTCTTGGTCTCTAATCTCCTAAGGCCAAGACAAAAAGTTCTTAACATGGACACTGAATTCGTTTTAGATCTAATCAAGCTAATGAATGAAAGAAAAGGAGAAATATATGTACGTTATTAGTGACGTTTGTCCTTGCAAAGTCCTAGCTGAGATTTGATCCTGAGCTCCCTGATAGATCCTGTAAGACAAACAAAGATACAATGGACTTCCTACTCTACTGAGATTATCTCAATCATAGATCCATCTACTTCAGACAAACTCATATGGAAAAAACACAAATTTGAAAGAAACAGGCCAAGCATTGATTATTAACGAGAACAAGTAAAAGTACTTATAATCCTTTGGATGAAGGTGCAATAGCTTCTTCCAATTCTCCTTGTCCAACGCCTTTTCTCAATCAATCTCCACTGATTGCTTTGATGGAATCTCACTCATGAGATCATAAGTTTGATGTAATTCCAAATTTCCATTGTACCTTTCACCATGAGAAGGCCTCCTTATATAACCTTGGAGAGGTCCAACCACTTGAGATATCTTTTTGATAAGTTGAGGATTCCTCTCCTTCAGTTGATGATCTCCCCTAAGATCATGTTTTGACCATCTATTCAACCAAATACCTTTAGGAAGTGAGGGATTCTTCCCTAATTTGCCTCAACAAACCCATAATTTTCTCAAAAGAGGCTAGTGCTCCCCCAAAGGGGTGCATAGAGCACTCAAACACTCCCCAAAGATGCTCAGGGTGTGCCAGCTCTCCCTAACAGTGGGTAGGGGAGCACTCCTCTCCAAAAATTATTTTTTTAGTGATTTTCTCAATGAAAAAGGCTTTGTACTCCTTTTCAAGAGACTTTTCATCTTCCAAACTAACCTTTGAGGTGTCTTAAGTGTCTTTGTGATGTCATTAGGGGCACAATATAGGCAATATGGAAGCATACTATTTGTGACACTTGCAACACTTATAGTCAATATGCGACATTTGCGGACAAAATGAAACACTTACAACACTTGTAATGACAACACTTGCGACACTATCGAAGTGAGTAATTTTGAGGTCTAACAGATTGTCCCCCAAAGTATGAAGTTAGAAGATGATGATGACTGAAGTAATTTGTAGACTTTTTCGAGCAAGGGTATGGACACAGAGAAACCAAAAAACGCTGCACACAACCATCAAACAAATATTATGACATGTTTCAAACCCAAGGCATGCATACCTATGCTTGAGTGATAAAGAATTTTTGGGTATGGCCGCCATACAATACACTACGGATCCATAATTATATTGGAAAAATGGTATAGCCACTGCAGATACAATGTGTATCTATACTCCTATGACTTGAACTGATCGTATCCATGAAGAATACACAGTGGATCTACGAAATGACAAGACATAGCCACAACCAATACAAAGTGGATCTATGTAACAGTATATGTGTCATAGTTCAAGATAACTCCTTCACAACCTGGGCAAAGTACATATAAGAGTGATGACTCTCAACCCAGGTTCTTCTTACTGATCCCGATGTAGTACGAATATAACCATGTGAATAGATGTCCTGATGTCGAACATGGCAGAAACCACTTGATTACCAGTCAATGATGTAAACCGTTATTAAGCATGAGGGAGATCACCATTGATGTCAATGATTCCCAAGGTACTCTAGTACATTCCAATGAATGTGAATAGATGAGATTAAGTCAAACATCCATGGAATCATCTGATCAGGAGTCAATGATGTAAACCCATTTTCGGACATGAGGAGGCCTGCCATTGAGGCATGTAGGTCCCAAGGTACTAACTGGTTTCTAAGTCTATGTCCTAGATAATGTGTTGAAGTCGACAGGAATAGACTCGTCGAAGGAGGGCCTTGATGTATCCCCCATCGAAATGAAATAGACATAGAGATGTAATTGGTAGATCAAATGAACATGGACTGACACGGGTATTGAAAAAAGATATTTGTGATGGCTGACTCTCGAGGTAGATGCTTCCCTTGAACACTGAGGCACATCAATAGAAACTTGACATGGACCAAAACTTGATAATGCAATGGATGCTATGACTTTCATGAAGTGACCCAAAGGAGTAAAAGAAACTCAAAGGATTGGCTTAGTGCAGAGGTTCATCGGATTAAAATGCATGCAAAGACAAAGTGTCATGTTCAAGGGTGACCGTAAGAGTTACTGGTAGTGTTCTCAAAAAATTTCTTGGCTTGCTTCTTTCAATTTTTCCCCCATCCAGATAGACGAGTACCTCTTTTTAATTTAATGATCTTGAGGAGTGTAACACATGCTAGATATGAATCACCTTCAGTAAGTCCCTCTTCCTTTGTTTAACGAATTGGAAGAAGTAAGGGTTCAATCCCGTATCGGCCCTTCAATGTATGATTGTTTAATGAGTCCAAAGAAGGTAAACTTGGTGGTTTTTCATATTTAGAGAGTTTGAAAACAACGTAAAGTTGACTCCAATGTTGTCCTTTTTCGTAATGTTAGTCTCACAAGGCCGAAAAAGAGATTAATTATCACTCGAAAGATGCCCTTTCAAACCTTTTAACGAGTGGGAAAGGAAGAAAGATCACTCGGCAATATTTTCATGTTTAGAGAGTCTGAAAAGAGCTCAAAGACAACTCCAAAGGGTTCCTTTTTCATATATCCATGCAGTTTCAAAAAAGAGATAAAATTTTACCTGGTTGCATTCTCATGTATTTACGAGAACGAGAAAGAACAAAGAATAAGATTAGTATGCCCCCATCTTGAAAGCTAGTGGATTAACTCTAGAATGATCTTCAATGGTTGGAGACATGCCCTCCAAGATTCAATTCATTCACTAATGTTGAGGTTGTCACTAATTTCTCCATTAGAGGGAGAAAGAGGATAAGAGGGGATGAAATGAAGGTTCAAGAGAGGTGACTGTTTCATTTTTTAACGAACTTGACACAAAAAAAGAACTATGCTCAGGGCTCTAGGTGCAATCCCCATATTGTTGTTTCATTTTTTAACGGGCTTGCTACAGAGAGGAAAACTATGATCAAGACCTCAGTTTCATTTTTTAACAATCTTGCTACAGAGAAGAGAAACTATGCTCGTGGCCTCTGTTTCATTTTTTAACGAGATTTCTACAGAGAAAAGAAACTATGCTCGTAACCTCTATTTCATTTTTTAATGAGGTTTCTACAAAGAAGCGAAATTATGCTCATGACCTCTGTTTCATTTTTTAATGATCTTTCCACAGAGAAGAGAAACTATGTTCGTAGACTCTTCTTGATCATGGCTTCCAAGAGAAGAATGCTCTGGAAGGATACCATGTCAAGGGACAAAACTCGATCATGGCTTCCAAGAGATCTTAATTGGATGGAAGAAAATCACTCTGGAAGGAACACATGTCAAGGGCCGTGATATGGGTAAGGAGATCAGGCTCCAATAGCCCTACCGAAGAAATCACCATGTCAACTACCAGATCCAAATCATTGGAAGTTGAAGGCATGGGAGACAATGCCACATAATTAACATGTGGTGGGGGCGATACTGTCTACATATAAGAACCATTTATGGAGGTAATCCAATCAGGATCGATGAATTAAAGTTGATCAATAGTCACAATTCTTCCATCATGAGGGAAAGATATCACACGAAAAAGAGTGGACACAATAGCTTTCATGGAATAGAGATAATCCTGCCCAAGGAGTGAAGTGAAATCCAAGGGGTATTGGAATACCATGACATCAATACAGATAGTTTTCCCTCCCAAAGTTACCAAAAACTGAGGAAGGGTCCCTAAAGGTTGACTAGTTCTTATGTTAAAAGCTAACAGATTCTGTGTAACCGATGCAAACTGAGGACAACCCAAAGCATGCCAAGCAACAGAGGATAAAATAATAATGAATGCACCTTCATCTATTATCATTTGAGGAACGTCTTGAACACAAACCTATACTAAAATCTGGAAAGAAATGTGAGAGGGAAGATGAGGTCCGGTTAGTGCACGCCAATAAAAAAGGATGGCCTCATTACTTAGAGGGTGATTCGCATGAGAATGAGGAATGCCCCTCAGCATGGTAGATTCTGTATCAATGAGAAAAATGTGGGCAGTATCAGGTTTACTCTCTAGAGGGAGAGTAGGAACGACCGATGATGGGATTGAATCGATCACATAGGCACTCTTTAGAGGAAGAGTGGGACTGACCGAGAAAGGGACTAGATCAACCACTTTGGCACTCATCAAAGGAGGAGTGGGATTGACTGATGACAAAACCAGATGTAGCACTTGGGTTTCATTCTTCGAGGGGAGAATGGGGTCGACGGGTGTAAATGGATCAACCTCTTTGGTGTCACTCTCTAATGGGAGAGTGGGGTTGACCAAGGATGAAAATGAATCAACTACTTGGGTTACACTCTTTTGATGAATAGTAGGGCTGATCGATGATGGGACCAGATCAGCTACTTTGGTGAGTGGTTCAACCAAGGATGAAACTAAATTGATGACCTAATCAACTAGATTGATCAGGGATGGAAACGGATTGATCATTCCATCAACTAATGATGGGTTGGGAGAAATCTTATGATAACCTTTTGGAAGTTGAAGTTTTTCCAAAAGATAAGAAGCCTCGTCCATACGAGGACAAAGGTGAGAATAATGATCACCTTTCCATAACATGCAAGGGAATTCGACAATTTTCTTCTTCTTACCAATCTTAATGTCACTAGTGGATGGGGTATCACTGGCATGACTGGCAGAGGCTGATGACATGGAAGACCACATTTCTAATACCTTGGGAATACCAGGGAAATCCCTTAGAAAGTGGTCACCCTTACAAAGATTACAAGGGAACTTGGGTTTCAGATTCTTCATTTTAATCTTGTTGACCTCATCAACACTCCCAATACTATTAATAGTAGCTGGTTGTTGGGATTCAACATCTGATGTTGTTGGAGCCTTGGTACTTTTCAGGCTCTTCTTCTTCTTCTCTTTCCATTTCTTCTTCTTCTAATCAACCTATCTACTTTCTTTAGAGTTTTCACTAGACTAAGAAGGAGAAAGGGAAGGAGACTTAATGGGTGAAGAAGGAGAAAATTCAATGTGAGGTTGATGTGTGGGTGGTGTACTGACATCTAAAGTATTAGGTGCAGTTAAAACATTGGGAGGATTTGAATCACCAGAGTGGGGAACAACCAAACTAGTAATCCAATAGTGAGTCTTGGAAGATTCGGTGTGGCAATGTACGGAGGACCAAAGTTTCCAAACAAAGGAATAATATAAGGTTCCATAGGAGAAGGGGTTCCTCCATTGGTACTCTCATTATTTGATGCTATTAACAATGACTCAACCTAAGGTCCACTAAGTAACACAACCAAAACACACTATGAATTTGAGAAGCAAACAATCAAACAAAACCTTCCCACAATGAAACCACTAGTTGGTGATGAAATCCAACATCGCAAGATCAAAATAAGAAGAGGCAGGGATAGAGAGGGTGGATCAAATACATTGGAGACCTTATTAATGGAATTATGCCTTGGTGTAAGCTTCCATGCAATAATTGTGGATTTACCCTCCAAGGAGCCTGAGTGAGTTTGACCAACGTTTGTTCTAGGTATAGTGAGACTTCCCTTCACCGTTACCTTGTGTGAGACCCTAAATATTATGGCTACTAAGGTCACCAAATCACAGTCAGCCCCTGGGTGGGTACATTCGATAGTCCGATCTGACGTATGGGTAGGATAACAAGTCTGAAATCAATTCGAGAGGCTCCCACACATAATCATGGGTATACCCTCAAGTGACCCCCAATATACGATCCAACCACTACAAATAGTTGAACCACTAAGGGATAATCTTTGTAACTCTCTTGAATGCAACCTCATGCGTAACCCCTATGTGAGATGGGGATCTTAGAAATACTATATGAAAATTGGATTTTCTCTCCCTATCGCAAGATCCTAAGTTTGTTTGATAGCTTTGGAAAGTTATCCTTTCAATCTTATTCCAAAGCCCTACACCTTAAACTAATGTAGGTTTGCTAAAAAAGATGTAAAAATTATAATAAATTTTAGTTAAGCGTTGATTTTAGTGGTTTTTGTTTACTCAGAGGTGTATGAGCGTGAATACTGATGATATTATGACTCAGTTCCCAAAACATGCATAAGAAATGATAATCAATCTTTTCTTTCAATGAATGTTTAATTAAGGGAAGGAGAAGGATTTTCCTTTCACTGTCAAACACCAAGATGAAATGACCTCATGCAATAGTCCTCAATAATGAATCCAATGCAATGCTAAAATGTTTGCATGTGACTGATAACCTATAAATGTAAAGCTTCCTATGCTAATCAGACTTCAAGAGTTGTGAGATTTAAGCAATCTAGAAGCAAACTTCACATAAACCAAAGACACCCTTGTTGTGATCAAACAAGAAACAGAAAGACAAAAAATCAAAAGGAAGGAGAAATACCTTAGACAAGATGACTCAAAGATCAGAAAGAAAAGTACAAAATACCTTTGAAACTCCTTACTAAGTTTCCACTCATTCATATAAACAAGAAGAAAATGACAAATTGACTCCAAATCATGAAGGACAAATTGCAAAGTAAGGACAAATGTCAAAAATCCAAGAAAGAGATGAATAATCCTTAGAAATCAAATAATTGGAGGCTAAACAAGGACACACTAAGATAGCACAAACCCTGAGCAGATGAATCAACAAAAATACTGAGGAAAAACCAATTTCTAAGAAGATTTCTACAAAAAAAGGGGTAGCGCTCCCCCAAAAGGGGACACAGAGTGCTCCAACACTCTATGGAAGACTGTAAGGGAGTGAAAACACTCTGGTGGTAAGGGAAGGGGAGCGCTCTGTTGCAAAAGCTCAGAGAAATTCCCAGAAACTAAAAAAAAACTCAGGAAGAATGAAAAATTCTTTGTTTAAGATAAATCCAAGAGCCAACAATCAAACCTAAGGATCAGAGAAATTCATGGAGAAGGTCAAATCAGTGGGCAAAGAAAGCCAAGACAAGACCTAGGAAAGGAAACAAATCAGAGCTCCTCACCAGTGGAGTCACCAATTTCTGTTGTAGGTGAATCCCCTGATGGACAAGTGGATTCCCTCTTGGTCTCTAAACTCCTAAGGCCAAGATAGAAAGTTCTTAACATGGACACTGAATTCCTTTTATATATAATCAAGCTAATGAATGAAAGAGAAGGAGAAATATATGTACCTTATTAGCGATGTTTGTCCTTACAAAGTCCTAGCTGAGATTTGATCTTGAGCTCCCTGATAGATCCTGTAAGACAAGCAAAGATACAATGGACTTCATACTCTACTGAGATTAGCTCAATCATAAATCCATCTATTGTAGACAAACTCATATGGAACAATCACAAGTTTGAAATAAATAGGCCAAGCATTGATTATTAATGAGAACAACTAAAAGTACTTATAATCCTTTGGATGAAGGTGCAACAACTTCCTCCAATTCTCCTTGTCCAACCCATTTTCTCAATCAATCTCCACTGATTGCTTTGATGGCATCTCACTCATGAGATCATAAGTTTGATGTAATTCCAAATTTCCATTGTACCTTTCACCATGATAATGCCTCCTTATATAATCTTGGAGAGGTCCAACCACTTGAGAGATCTTTGGGATAAGTTGAGGATTCCTCTCCTTTAGTTGAGGATATCCACTAATATCATGTTTTGACCATCTATTCAAATCCAACTGCCTTTAGGAATTGAGGGATTCTTCCCTAATTTGCCTCAACAAACCCAAAATTTTCTCAAAGGAGGGTAGTGCTCCCCTAAAGGGGTGCACAGAGCACTCAAACACTCCCAAAAGAGGCTCAGGGTATGCCAGTGCTCCCTAACAATAGGTAGTGGAGCGTTCCTCTCCAAAAATCAATTTTTTAGTGATTTTCTCAATGAAAAAGGATTTGTACTCCCTGTCAAGAGACTTTTCATCTTCCAAACTAAACTTTGAGTTGTCTTAAGTGTCTTAAGTGACTTTGCAACATACTATTTTTGACACTTGCAACACTTGTAGTCAATATGTGACATTTACGAACAAGATGTGACACTTACAACACTTTTAATGATTACACTTGCGACACTATCGAAGTGAGTAATTTTGAGGTGTAATAGTTCTTGAGGATTTCTGCTGCTGGTTGGAGGTGGTGCTACAAGGAGTGTCCGAGAGCATGTGGACTCAGGTCCAATATGAGGGAGTCTTTGAGCAATGTGTGGTGCTTCCGGTAGAGTTGTGGACCTTGATCCACAGAGCAACTATAGCGGGTGAAGCTATGACTGTGAGAATGCCCCCAGGACCTGGAGGACCCCTAGCTAGTGGGGCACCTCCTCCAGATAGAGGACCTGGTGGTGGTTCTCTAGAGGCACCATGAGTGCTTTGATGTATCTTTTTTGTATTTATAGAGGCCTGCGAACCCATTTTGTATAGGGTAGTGTGACACCTATTTTGTACGTATAGGGATGAGGGGGATCACCTACCTACATGCGATGTACATTTTGTACCATTTTTTGTAAACATTGATGATACAGTGATCGTTATATATATATATATATATATATATGGATACACATGTTTATGATCTTTGTGATGTTCACATTTGATGATTTTTTGTGATTCTTTTTATAATGTCTAATCTATATGTTGTGACAGACTTTTGATGATTTATGTATGTGTAATAGTGTATTGATGTGATAAATGCCAATCTAACACTAGGTTAGCCATATTATCTGCTATTTGATTGAATTTTTGTGGAATATGCGTAAATGTTATTGAATCAAAATGTCGAGATAAGAGTCTAACTTGCAGGTATTTGTGGAAGAGGCAAGGATCATGGACACGGTACACATTGTTGAGATGCAAGACGACAAGCTGGGAATCTAACAAGATGATAAGGTGTCGAATGTGGTAGTGACTTGCCTCAGCTAGGAGGCCAATAATGACTATGTATTCTACTTGGTTTTTGGTTTTTGAGCCCAAACATATGCCACTGGAGTGGAGAAGTTCATGTGAGAGGGTATAGAGGGCCCAAGCGGCTGAAGCGAGATTCTATGTCCATCGGATAGCTTCTTCATTGTAACCAATGTTGTAAGTTGATGGAGGAGACATATGTTAATAGCATAAATCATAGATCAGAAAAAAGGCGTGGAGGAAAAAAGAAGACTAAAAACTCTACAAATGTATACAAAAAAAGAAAAATACTAGTGTAGAGTGACTACGCTTAGGTGTAAAAAATATTTTAAGTACAACTCGTTGACGGGTTCTTTGAGAGGATGACCTTCTAGAGAGGCTAGGATGAATGTGCCTTTAGTGAGGTAGTGTTGGATGATGTAGGGTCTGTTACCACAAAAATTTGTAGTAGCAAATTTGGTCATTTCGCAACGCTCTTGTTCTTGCTATTTGTATTGTTAAAAAATTGGTGATTTTGTAGCGCTTTTGGATTTCGTAGCACCAAGAGTTCCTTGGCTATTCATAAGTGCCCAATGGCCAATATTGGTGCTAGATTACAAGATTGACATATGATAAAAATAAAGGCTTGATTTCCTTCACAATTATTTGAATTGATGATGGGCGATACCAATTTCGCATGACTGTGTCACAGTGGCGCTGCCAAATCCACATAGCTAAATTCATGAAGGAAGCTTTTGCCAATTTTGAGTGACTAACTTAAAACATGTGTTATGAACAAATGGGAAGGTATGTTTGAAAACTAGAGGAGTTTTTTGTTCATCACATAACAAATAACAAAAACCTCTCTCATTTTTTTAAAAATGTGTTATGGTTAGAGAGATATTATACATAGAAGTGGCACTACGGAATGAGCTGCGGAAACTCTATTCTAGATTGTTGAACTGATATTTTTGACCAGCTAACTTCCAAAAGAATTTTCGGGTGAACCAAGATGAATTTTAAAAATATGAAGGAGGTTATTGTCAATCACGGAACCATGAACATTAAACTCTTTCATTTTTCACATAGGTGTCACAGATTGGGATATTCAAAAGAATCTTATAGCCCTATTTTTCAGTTTTTCGTGATTTCCTCTTTGAGACATGTTTTTGTGACACCTATTGCAGCCAAGTGGAGATGCATTTAACAAAAATGAGAGAGGTTTTTCTTCATAAATATATTATATACAAAAAACATTATCATATTTTACACAACTGTTATGGTTTGAGAATTACAAGTGGCATTTTGAAGCCTATTTTTCAGAATTTCGCCTTCTGAAAAGCAGGAAATCAGTTAAAACATGTCATTTTCTGTTTGTAGTCATTTCTATTTTGGGAAAGGGGTTGGGTTCAAATGGGTGAGCTAGAAAGGAATTATATAGATATATATATATTCATTGTACAATAGGGTAGGGATGTTGGATTCATGATCCAAGAGAGATGAGAAAGCAGTAGGAGGCACTTTGCCCGTGATCATTGTAACCCCGAGGGGCTTCAGTTTTTGTAAACATTTATGTTATTGAAGGTTAATGATATCTATGTTATCAAATTGTATCTCTTGTTTTCTTTTCCAATTTGTCTTCTTACTTGAATTAATTATACACCTTGAGGATCATGGTTGTCTTTGATTAATGGATTCTTGAGCATCTAAGGATCTGATGTATTTTTCCTATTAGCCACTATTTAAATTCAAGTACCTTGAATTCATTTATGCAGAGAGGATATCTTCCTTATGGATGTTCTTCTTTGTGTTATATTTTTCTTCCTCCATTCAATAAACCTTTATCTGATATGAAGATTGATTACATTTAATGAGCAGGTTTTTTTCTTCACTCCATAGCCCAATGGTCCATCATTGATTTACAACATCTTATTGTCCTTCCCCTTCCTTGTTTTCTTTTTCTTAATCCACAAAAAAAATCAAGTATTTTTATTTCTATGTTACCAAGATTACTCTAATTTGCAGTCTGGGAGTGACTCTTGGAGTGATAACATAAATGGTGCCATTGTCAAGGACAGATTTGAGCATATTGAAGAGCTCCCTAGGAAGAACAACATAGATCCAAATCTTGATGGTAGACAAGAGAGGGATACATAAAATTGACTGTAATCATCTACCTGGTGACTCCAAAATCAAAGAATCCACTCGGGAGGATCTGGTTGAGAGAAAAATGAAGGGGATGAATTCCAAATCTAGGTATCAATTCATTAGTCTTCTACAGGAGCTTTTGTTGTTCTTTATCACCTCTTTCCTTCTTTTCCCTTCGCATGTAAAAATGATCATTTTATGTTTTGTGTATTTGGATGATCATCAACCTTCTTTTATACATCTGTCTTTAGAAAAAAAGGAAATCTTGTAGCCTTATGTTGTTGATGTTGATCTTATATCCTCATCACAACATGTTTCTAAAGATGGGTTTTGCATTCCAATTCCTCTTGAATATGATCATTCTTGTGACTTTGTGGAGGTTGAAATTGATTTAAAACCTACTCATAGTTCAACACCTTTTGCCTTAATTTCTGAGCCTTTCCATCAACTTGTTATTCCTCATAATCATTCCCCTACTTTTCAAACTAAAATTAGAATGAATATGTTCAAGCCTTTGAGGCTGCCCTATCTACGTCATCCTTATCCTCTTCACTACCTTGAGTATATTCCTCGGTTTTTTGGAGAGGATCATGTCACAGATGAGAGTCATCTGGGAGTCTTTGAGAATTTTATTGATCAATTTGAGATTGTTCATGATGATGTGATCATGAGATTGTTCTCTAAGTTTTTGTTCAAAGACGTTTCTATTTGGTTTAAGGGTCTAAGAGATGATTCCATTGGCTCTTGGATAAAGTTATCAAATGATTTTTCAAAGCATTGGGGTGAGAACAAATATATTGATTTGTATCTCACTGATTTTTATTCTTTGAAAAGAGAGGAGAACAAGGTTTTTCTTGTCTTTAATCGAAGGTTCTACAACACTCATCATGATATTCCTTTAGAGATCCGGCCTATAGAGACTACTGCCATGGTATATTATGTTATGGGTCTGCATTCAGTGTTTTCCCTTCTCTTGTTAGAAAGGATGTCCTCATCCTTAAGACAATTGTTTGAAGATGCAGAAGAAGTGGAGGAGAACATCCGTGCTTCCAGGAGGATTCGTGATCGAGATTATTTTGAAAATATGCATGCACATGAGCAAGAAAAATGTCAGTACAGTTCAGATTTTGAGCAAGAAGGTAATGAATGTGAAGCAGATTTGGAATAACAGGAAGCATGTGAGCTTATTTCATATTCAGATCTGAACTCTTCAACATTTGCACAATATTCTAGAGACAGGTATGCATGTGAATTTTATAATCAATTTGCAAACCATGTTGAGCATGTGGTAACCAATAATTGCATAGGTAACTAATTGTTCCTAGATGATCATAATCCTTGTCATTTAAACAATGTTCTATCAGCATCTTATGATCATGATTCTGAAGAGAGGCAGATTGCCATTTTTGATGATCACAAGTTTCTCTCAAGAGAACAAGAAATTCATCAATCTTCGAGAAAAGAGGTTGTCATGGTTGAGAAGGTGTTTTTCTTGGATCAATATGTTTATGATATCGGTTTCAAAGGCCTAGTGGCAGCCTTTATGGAATCATACATTTCATAGAACTTGAAAATTCCAGATTTCCTTAGCTCGCCAATGTTTCCGGGTGAGTATGGTTTCCTGAACAAGTTTTTATCACTGCTACTATATTTCATATATCATCTATTAATCAATGTTATGGACAAGATATTTTTAGTTTTGAAGTTGCTTGAATGGATATTATGGAATTCATCCTTTACTTAACCAAATTGTAGATCCGGTTAGAGTAGGGTAGTGCAGTAAATAAGCTCTTTTCCTGAGCATTTATTTTCTTCCACTTTGCAGCAAAAGTAGCATTCAGTGTGCTAGAATAAAGGCAGGCCTTGAGAATTTTTCATAGATCGGTTGCATAGGCCAAATGACTCTAATGCCCGATAGACAAGGCAAATAGAACTACTAGGTTCTTGGAGCCTCACAGGGAGGTCTCTGTCCCCCATGGAGCCAAATTTTAGCAAAAAAATTTGCAGTAGAAAATTTGGTCATTTCGCAACACTCATGTTCTTGCTATTTGTATTGTTCAAAAATTGGTTATTTGTTAGCGCTTTTGGATTTCGTAGCGCCAAGAGTTCCTGGCCATTCATAAGTGCCCAGTGGCCAAGATTGGTGCTAGCTTACAAGATTGGCATATGAGAAAAATAAAGGATTGATATCCTTCGCAATTTGTTGAATTCATGATGGGCACTACCAATTTTGCATGATTGTGTCACAGTTGTGCTGCCAAATCCACATAGCTAAATTCATGAAGGACACTTCTACCAGTTTTGAGTGATTAAATTAAAACTTGTGTTATGAACAAATGGGAAGGTATGTTTGAAAAATAGAGGAGGTTTTTGTTCATCACATACCAAATAAAAAAAACCTATCTCATTTTTTTTAAAATGTGTTATGGTTAGAGAGATATTATACATAGAAGTGGCATTACAGAATGTGCTACAAAAACTCTGTTCTAGATTGTTGAACTGATATTTTTAACTAGTTGACTTCTAGAAGAATTTTCGGGTGAACCAAGATGAATTTTAAAAATATGAACGAGGTTATTGTCAAGAATGGATCCATGAACATTAACCTCTTTCATTTTTCACACAGGTGTCACAAATTTGGATATTCGAAAGGATATTTGATCCCTATTTTTTAGTTTTCGTGATTTCCTGTTTGAGACATGTTTTTGTGACACCTATTGCGGCTAGATGGAGATGAATTTAATGAAACGGAGATAGTTTTTTCTTCATAAAGATCTTCTATACAAAAACCATTCTCAGATTTTACATAACCATTATGGTTTGAGAATTACAAGTGGCGTTTTGAAGCCTATTTTTCAGAATTTCACCTCCTGGAAAAGCAGGAAATCAGTTAAAACTTGTCATAATTTGTTTGTAGTTGTTTCTATTTTGGGAAAGTGGTTGGATTTTGAATGGGTGATATGGAAAGGACCTATATGGATATATATTCATTGTACAATAGGGTAGGGAGGTTGGATTCATGAGCCAGGGGATATGAGAAAGCGGTAGGAGGCACTTTGCCTATGATCATGTAACCTCAAGGGGCTTCTGTTTCTGTAAACATTTATGTTATTGAAGGTTCATGATATATGTGTTATCAAATTGTATATCTTGTTTTATTTTCCAATTTTTCTTCTTACTTTAATGAATTTTACACCTTGAGGATCATGGTTGTCTTTGATTAATGGATTCTTGAGCATCTGAGGATCTGATGTATTTTGCCTATTAGTCATTGTTTACATTCAAGTACCTTGAATTCAATTATGCATAGAGGATCTCTGCCTTATGGATGCTCTTCTTTGTGTTATATTTTTCTTCCTCTATTCAATAAACCTTTATCTGATATGTAGATTGTTTGCATTTAATGAGTAGGGTGTTTGCTTGACTCTGTAGCCCAATGGCCCATCATTGATTTACAACAGCTTAATGTACTTCCCCTTCCTTGTTTTCTTTTTCTTAATCCACAAAACCAATCAAGTATTTTTATTTCTATGTTACCAAACTTACTCTCATTTGCTGTCTGGGAGTTACTCTTGGAGTGATAATAGGGTCTATGCCATAATGACTCAAATTTCCATGGTCGAGGGTATTGTGAGAGATTTCATAGGCAAGGACAAGGTATTATTTGTTAAATGAGCGAAGGTTGACATGGCGATAAAAGGTGGACTTTAACTATTTTTTAGCTGCCTCATTGTTTTGTAATGAAGACCGACGATCTTCATCTAGTGACTGTAAGTTCAACAAGCACTGCTCCATTGGAGCAGTGCCGGGTAATAGCTCAATAGCAGCGTGTAATGTGGGAATTTTGCACTCTATGGGGAGAGTGGCTTTGACCCCATGAACGAGATGAAATAGTGTAAAACTAGCGGCAGGTTTAATTGTCGTGCGGTAATCCTATAGTGTTGAACACAACATATGATGCCAATTGGTATTATGTTTGTTAACAGTGTGCTACAACATGGTTTTGAGGACCTTGTTGATAGCCTCTACCTGTCCCTTGGACTGGATGTAGTATGGGGAGGCAAACTCATTGGAGAAGCCTAGATTAGAGGAAAGTTTGACGAAGATCTCATTCTCAAAGTGTTTTCCGTGATCGAAGACTAGATGTAGTGGTAATCTGAAGTGGGAAATGACGTGATTAAAGAAAAAATGCACTGCAGTGTCAGCGGTGTTGTTGAAGGTAGGCATGGCTTCGGCCCACTTGGTAAAGTAATTGATTTCCACGAAGATGTACTTATGTCCATTGCTAGATGGAGGATTGCAGGTCATGAAGTCTATGCGCAATTTGCAGAAGGGGCCGACAGTGATGATTGGATGTAGAAGAGTGGGTTGCGCTCATGCTTTGATTGCATACAACTGGAATTTGTCACATCCCTTCACATCATGGATGCATTTGTGAAACAATGTGGGCCAGAAGTATCCTTCTCGAATGATTTTTTGGGTAGTGGACATCCCTGAGAGGTGGCCACCGCAAGTGCCATTGTGGCAATCATTGAAGACTCTATTGTCTTCGTCGATGGTTAAACATCGACATAGTATGGTGTCGACCCTACATCAATATAGGATGTCACCGATGAGGAGATATTGAGGGAGTTAATGGCAAATGTGTCGACGATCGTCTCTTGAGAGGTGAGACCCAAACTTTTGTGTCTGGAGGTAGACGAGAAGGTCACCATACCAGGGGTCATATGAGGGGATGTAGGAGAGGTTTTCTTCAGGAAAGTCCATATTGATGGGAAAACTAGCATCGTCTGAGGGAAACGTCGTGATGAGTTCGGCGAGGACGAGCGCTTTCTTGATTTTGGGAGTTGAAAACTCTAGGCCATACTCCTAAAGGATGATGATCCATAGGGAAAAATTTCCATTAATTTGACGTCGACTAAGCAAGTACTGCATGAGGTTGGAATCTACCACGAATTTGGTAGTACGATGTAAGATATAATGACGCATTTTTTGGACTGTGAGGAGAAGTACGAGGACAGGTTTCTTTCATGATTCTATTTTAGGGATGGTCCTAAAAGGTTTTTATGAATCTAGTAAATAACATGCTTGCAACCACCATCCCCTAGTTGGAAGATAACTCCTACTACTGAGATGATTGAGGCTGACAAGTAGAGGATGTAGTCGCGATCATAGTTGGGTGGACTAATCAAAGAGGCATTGGAGAGAACCTCTTTTAAATCATCAAAAGTGGTTTGGGCATGGTCATGCCATCGAAATGGGATATCATGGTGCAATAAACGAAGGAAGCTGTGCACGCGAGTGGCATAATCTGGGACAAAGTGTCACAAAAAGTTGGCTTTGCCTTGTAGGCTCTACAGTTGGCGTAAATTTAGAGGTGATGGAATTTTTGTGATAGCTTAGACCTTGAGGGGGTCCACTATGATGTCATGTTGAGAAACGATGAACCCAAGGAGGTGGCCGGTGGTGACACTAAAGACACACTTGAGGGGATTCAAGTAGATATTGTACTATCAACATCATTGAAAGATGACCCGTAAGTCATCTAGATGTTGAGTGCATTTCTTCGATCGAGCGGTGAGTTCGTTCAAGTAAGTGAGATTGATGCGAGAGACATCATGGAAAATGTAATTCATGGCTCATTGGAATGTCGCACTAGTGTTCTTGAGTCCAAAAAGCATGACACGATACACAAAAGTACCCCATGGGGTGGTAAAAGTTGTTTTATACTGATCTGTTGGGTGGATTTGTATTTGATTGTAGCCAAAGAATCCATCCATGAAGGACAATGCCTCATGGCTGGTGCAATCATCAGTAATTTGGTCGATGAATGGCGTAGGGAATTTGTCTTTGGGACAAGTGTGGTTGACATCGCGAAAGTCAGTGAAGATGCAAATGGTGCCCTATTTTTTGTTGACAGGGACGGGGTTGAAGGCCCATGACATGTATACGATGAGGTATATGAACCCAGTAGCGCATAGTTTGTCAATTTTGTCTTTGATGGTTTCTTCTTTGGATGGGTGCAGTGGTCGTTGCTTTTGACATACATGGGTGATATCAGGCCACTTGTCGATACAATGTTTGATAATAGAAGGATCAAGGCTGGGCATATCCATGTATGACCAGGAAAAAATGTTCTAGTATTCCTAAAAGAGAGCTTTGTAAGCTATGATTTCTTCAGGGGAGAATGCGACGCCAATGGTGATTTCTTATATGATTCCAGGTTTGATGGAAATATCAATTTTGATAGTGGGGGAAATGTTGGCCATGTTACCTTCCTCAAAAGCATCAGGGGCAAGGATAGGGTTGTTGAACCAGTCTATATGCTCGGATGAGCTAAAATCCTTTGTTTCAATTTCACATATGGAGCTTTAGCTAGAAGGGTCAAAGGCTTCCTATGAGAGAAAAAATGCTTTGTGATGGAGCACTTTCCATGGGAAATCGGGGGTCGTTAGTTCTTCCAGAATATCTTCATCGCAATGGAAAATGTGAGAGTATAGGGGATCCGAGGAAGTAACATTGGTGACTGCCATCGTGTGATTTTCATCAGGTAGGGGGTATTGCATGGATGGTGCGATGGCGTGCTTGACATAAACTAGATGTTCACACACTGTGGGTTGTGAACCATGGGCGGGGGTAAGATTTATTGAGGGAAATGAACCAGAGAGTTGGGAGGATTTGGGGGTAAATCCTCAGACAATCTATCCATGAACCAAGGAGGGGTAGGAAGTTCCTCAGGTTCAGGGGATATGATGCGAACATGATCTAGAGAGGGAGTAGGGTGAATCACTTGTATCACCAGAAGTGGGGTGGTTGGGGGATTTTGAATAAGGGCCATTTGACGATGTCTGTATTTAATGATTGTGGGACACTGGTATGTGAAATGATCAAGCGAGTCACAAAGAGAGAAAGGATATCTCATTCGTACATTGACTGAGGTTGTGACATAATGGTTGTTAATGACTTGTGTACTTGATGACGTCGGTGGAGAGGGGTATTGCTAAAATATCTAGTGTAATGTCGTGAGTGTCTACTGAAACTGAGGTAGTGCAATCAAATGGTAGGTTTAATGGCCATACTATGAACAGATGACACATGTGAATCTGGTTCGTAGCCCTTTACTTCCTGTAGTAGGGAACACAGTGGAAGTACTGGTTGTTCTTGGTGAAGCGATGAGAAATGTGGTCACTTGAGGGAGTTGGATCAAATTGCGTAACTCGAGGAGAGAGGGACATCTATTTCTGGGGTGTCCCTCTCTCTTGCATAATGTGCAAGGAGGTTGAAATCGGGGGGGGGGAGTGGAGTGGTAGGATCTTTCCTCTTCTGTCTACCCCCAGTTGTAGAGGTGGGGATGGAAAGTGGGGGTGAGGATGGTGTGGTGGGAGTGAGTAAGTGGATATTCATTGGGACTCCCTCTATTTTTTGAGGGAGGGATGGTTGAGGGACCATCATGGGTGGGTTTAGATACCATATCGGAATGGAAAGCACCATGTTGGGAAGGGTAAGCATTGTAGCTACCTGAAAATCTTGTACGCCCTGTGGGGGGTAGAAGAAGGGGATTTGAGTGAGGGCTTGGGGGATTGTCTCCCAAACTGGGATTTGACCCTGGGAAGGGTGAAATCAGGGGTGTGTGGTGTCGGAGGGTTCTCAGGGGGTTCCTGAGGTAGGATTTATTCCATTACTGGGATGTCAGGGAGTGGAGAAGCCTCTGTGGGAGGAATGATATCTCTATTGTCAGTTTCGGTGGAAGATATGAAATCCACTTGTGTTGAGGGGTGTATGAGAAAGGGTTCTCCGTGGTATGTCCCCCACAAGGATGGGTCCTTGAAATCCCTGGGGCCATATCTATGAGTGGGTAGGAATCGAAATTAGTGTGGACAAGAGGTAGGATGTTATCGATGTTGGAGGAATGGTTGGGCTTGTAATGTGAAACTTGGTCGATGATGATGATATTCCCATTGTGGGGAAACATCATTGTTTGAAATAAAGAACATGCCACCACCTTCATAGCATACATGTAGCTACATCCAAGCAATATGTTGTAATCGAGTTGGGCGTCGATGAACTCAATGTCGATAAGAATGGTTTTTCCCCCAAGTTCAATAGTGACATTTTGAAAAATCCCTTCAAGAGAGGATAGTCATCTGTCATAAGCTCGCAAAGTGATGGCGGATGGTATTATCTCAAGGGAGCCAAGTTTCTGGCATACCATTTTGGAGATGATGCATGTGGATGCACCTTCATCAATGATGCATCGATGAACTGTGATCTTCTAAATCTCGACTGGTATCTGGAAAGCTACCAAAGTGGGGAGAGGGGGTTCCCCACAATCTAGATCAAATGTGATGAGTCTAGTATCGGTAAGGTCGACTTCCCCCAAGGTAGAAAGCAATGATTTCTGTTGAGTGGGACAAGTTTGGAGAACCTCCAAAATTGACATGGCCACAAGAGATTGCACCAAGTCATTGACCAGACTATAATTGTGTGTCGCCCTAGTCTGAGGGTTGTTGACATTCCATCGCAATGGGATGCGAGGAATACAAATGGGTGGTTCAGTGTTAGGGCATGAAATCATCAATGGTTGTCTGGATGTAACTGTAACTTCTTCCAAATTGGTGGGAGTATATTCAGTGAGTGCATTGTATTGAGGACTGTGCATTTGTAGAAGAATTTCTTCTTCACTAGTGAGGAAGATATCGCAATCTGTTGTATTCCCAAGGTTTTGATATTGTCCCATTAGTGGTGGGGAAGGATGCATGTCCTACTGGGTATTCATCACACCTTGGTGTGGAATAGGGTTTTGCAATACAACTAGGGGTGGTTGTTGAAAATACTATTATGGGGCCTCTTGAGGGGCAGGCGACATTGGAGGATGTGGTGCATTCATGGAATCTTTCATCCATTTGAAGTCAGAAATTTTGGGGCAATGGTGAGTATAATGACCATGATCACTGCAAAGGGAACGAGGGAATTTCATCTAGAGGTTGTTGTTTTTGTTCCTCCGTTGGCATTTGTTGTTATTTCCCCCTTGGGGGTTTTGGCTCCCTTGACTCTGGTTTCCCCCAACAAGTTGGTTTTGTTGGGGGTTGTTTCCCCCTGGTCCTGGGTTATTATTTTTTTGGTTTTTCCCTTTCTTCTTGGCATTATTCAATTGATAGGCCGGATTTTCCATATTCAGTTGTTCAAAATTTTGAAATTGTTGAATGGGAGAGGGTTGAACAAAGTTAACCCCAACAAGTGATTGTCCTTGTGGAGGAGCAGTGGGCTGTGGAGGACTAGGGAATGGAAAGTACATATTATTTTATGGTGATGACTCATAGGGTGCATAGGAAGGCATCATGATTTCACTAGTGTTCAGGGTGTAAGCTAAGGTAGAGGGGGTACCAGAGTTTGGTTGGATAGTCGGGCACATCATGGGTGCTGATGTGGGTCCACTCATGGGTGGGAGGGAAACAAAAGGGTATGGCTGTTGATAAGGGGGAGGAGGGTAATAAGGGGGTCCTCCATACATCGGTGGATGTTGGGGTGTACCGTACAAAGGTGGTGGTTGGATGTATATATTGTGTTGTGTTGTGGTACCAATCAATCCATCTGCTAAGTGAGACATCCCAGGTTTGTCCTGGCTGAATGGTACGGGTCTCGGGGCATTAGGTAGTACCATATATAAGTATCCTGACTATACATACATGAGGTTGTATTGTTGAGCATTACTGATGGCTTCCTGTTGAGATTGGGGGAAGGTGGAGGCCACATCTTTGGCAATGAGGGGGATGCATGATCTAAGAAACCAATCAAGGCATTGTTACTTGGTGGTTTCTTCTTTTCATAAACCACGTCGCCAACACCATTCATGAATGTGGTTAGTGATATGTGTAGCTGAGGTTTGTTTAAACTCGGAGAGCAGTTCGAGACCATTGTCATGGTGGATTGGTAGTTGAAAGAAGGTAAAAAATGATTTGGCCAAGGATTCAAAAGTCACATGGGACCCTAATTTTTCATCCACGTACCATTTGACCGATGGACCTATGAGTGTGCCCTGAAATAACCTTAATCAAATGGAGTCATCCATGATCTTTTTTGAAGACAACCATAAGTGGAAGGTCATGATATGGTTGGCGGGATCTTCTCCCACCTTTCCTTCAAACTTGGGAATGTCCAAAGGTAGTTTGGTAGGCATTGCAGGCCATGTGGGGTCATGAAAGATAGGATCATTCGTGAGCTTTCTTAGATCTGATATGTTGAGGGAGGCCAAATATGGCATCCAGAGTGGTGGTGGAGGATTGGTTCCATCCATGGTGTGAGAAGGTGGTATACCTGACACTTGAGGGGGGTTTAGTGGGGGTGTACTTCTCCCTTGAGAAGAAGTGTACCCTCTGCCTCCTTGTGAAGGAGAGTTAGTGGATGGATTACCTTGGGAAGTGGACCCAAGTAAAGTGGAACCAAGAAAATCTAATATGAATATAGTAGCACTCACAAGGGTGTGAGAGGGTTGAGTCCGTGAGTTGGAAAAACTAGGAAATCCTCCTAGAATCGAAGGGATATTTTGCAAGCATCTAGAACAACAGGGATTCTGTTGGTCCCCTATGATGTCTGACTAGAAAGGTGAAATGTGTGCAAATGGTGATGAGAGAAATAAATGAAAACGAGTCTTTGTATAATTTTGGACCTTCAAAATATATATCACAATCACATGTAATCACAAGAGCATCATACATAAATCAATTGAAAAGAAGCATACATATGGGTAGGTGGATTTTGTCCGCATGGGAGAACAAAGAAAACAAACGCTCGTGTCCTAAAAAGACATAACTTCCTTCCTCTCACATAGCATTGGACCTTCTAATAGTACTCAAAATTGGGGTCTGAAGCCATCGGAGGAGGAACTAGTGAAGGATGAAATAATTAGTTATAATGAGGGGTAGAGGGTGCATATCCTGAAATAGTTGGCGATATTTCCCAATAGCCACACAAAATATGATCAAGGTGCAATTGCAGCCCACAATTTCCACCTGGGTAGATGTCCTAAAATTTGGTCACTAGGTACCTCGATCAAAGTGCGACATTTAGATTTTTTGCCTCAGAAATGGGTCAGGGGTTGGATCCTGTCCAAGAGGTGGGTTCCTCAAGGGTGGATGCATAGAAAAACTAGACCTCGGCCTTTGACCCTTCAAGGGTATCTCCTTGCCTTATGGTGTTAGGAACACTTGACTTGGAGGATTTTAAAGTTCTCTATTTGTCAAATTCTAATGTTTGAAGATGTGAGAACTAGATAATGGGGATTTATTAGGATGCCTATCCCCGAGATCCTACCTAGGATAAAAAAATTCTTTTGGCACCTCCTGTGGAGGAAAACTTAGTGAGTTTTTAGAAAAAATTTAGATGTGGTTGTTTGAAAGATTGGGGGTGTGAACCAATCTCATTTGAATTAAGTGGGAGTGGATAATTCCTTCAAGAACTAGTGGGAAGTTTCATAATTCCTTTGGAGGAAACCCACTTCAACATCCATAATTCAAGATGAAATTATGTGAGTGAGTAGTGACTTTGTGTGTGAGCAAGTGATAAAATGTGCCAAATTTTTAATAAGTTAGGTGTCACCTTGCAACATGTGGACTTCATGTGGTCCTTTACAAGTCTTGATTACCTATCTTACTAGATGCCATTGGTACATAGTGCTTTTGGTGCATGTTCTTGGAATACGTGCCTTTGGGATGAAAAACCCGTGCACATTCTGATACGCATCCGGGAAGAAAATTTTAAATGAAATTCTCCTCTTCCAGCTCCAAATTTAGCTCTTTGCAGGTAGGAATAGGCTGGTTATGATCCTTGTAGGGTAAATAGATTAAAAAGAAGTGCTCAAATGACCCAAATAGGGAGGAAATTGATACCTTTCCCTAGTATGGTCGGCAATCTGTTGTATCCTTTTCCCCACTTGAATGAGCAAAAGAGGGACACTTGCAGGTCTAGTTGGGTCAGATGAATATGACATAAGTTAGTGTATGATTAAAATGACTCAATCACATGAAATAAACAAACAACTAAGATAATAAGAACTAAATAAACAAAACTACAATGCATAAGGAAATTAGAACAAAAATTAATCAAACAATTGACCAATATTCATGCCACCAATGGAGAGATTGTTGGACAACGGAGAGGGGGGGGTGAATCAGTTGTTACCATGCTTAAAAAATTATGCTTCTTTTGAAATATTTACAAGGAAATCAATGATGATCAAAATAATGCAGAGAAATAAACAAAGGCACATTCAACATCAGTCACATATATGAGAAAGACAGAGACAGATAAATCCCGAGGAAACTCATACAGGGTAAAAACCTCTTTTTCTTTATATGATAAGTATTATCTACATTCTTTACAATATCATACATATGAGCACCAACTCATTGTGAGGTTACAACCTATGGTTATGAAAGCTGCAACTTGCTGAGAGCACCGACTCTCTGTTTTCTCTAGCACCCATTAGAAGGAAGCACCAACCCCCTGGTTTCTCTAGCACCAACTAGAAGGAAGCACCAACTCTCTAGTTTCTCTAGCACCAACTGGAAGGAAGCACCAACTCCCTGTGTTCAAGCACCCACTTGAACCTTTGAGGACACCAGTCCTCCCTAGCACCTCCCAACCACCCTGGATAATGAATTCTTTGTTACTGAAACTTATTACAGTGATATAAAATTATTCAATGGCTTACCAGCCCTGTTGTTGTTCTGTTACGCTGCTCTGCCCTGTCCGCATTAGTGTCTTCTGCATGCCCCTTTCACTTTCTATTCTTCTCCCTTTTATAGTCTCTGCACCATATCCCTTTTATGCAACCTTCCTCTAGCATGCATCTCTCCTCCTGTGCTCTGCCTCCTTGCTCACACTTGAATCCTCCCCACGACAACAAGCCTAACTCTTCTTTGTTCATCATTCTTATAGTACCTTTGCTCCTTGTGCATGCAATATTTCCCATGCCACTGCATGCTCACACTGCACCCCATCTTCTGCACATATTGAGTGCTTTTCCTGATCATCACAACTCTTCATCTTCTCTGGTGGTTCCCGCCACATGTTCAACAACACTAGGTGTTTTTCTAATAATCCTCAGCCTCTCTGGCAGTTGAGACTCCTCATCTTCTCTGGCACAGTCGAGCTTATGCCTTCTGTTTCAATTACAGGCTTCAACTCTCATCCATCTGTCAATCCCTCTAATGATCGTATTGCTTTATTGGATGAATCTTAGAGACTCTACATCTTCTATGGCGATCACACAGAGTTCTCTTCGAATTCTCTCGCAGAGACCATCAATCATTTCTAGCAGTTATACTATGACGTGCTACAGTAGCCCTCCAATATTGTTCAAATTCGCCTGCACAATTGGATTGATTCCATGGGATTTTTCATTCATTTTAGCATTTTGACATTCGACAATTCGCCATTCGTGTGACCATGCATCTTAACATTCCCAGTTGCGATCCCTGAAATGGAGCTTGGTTGCTCTAGCTCTCACTGATGTGACCAGGGGCAGTGAACACAACCTTATGCATAAGGTGCTTTCGTGATTTCACATTTTTTGAGTCTAGAGATGAGGCATCTTGACTCACCAAGTTGCGATCCCCGATACCCTGAAATGGCATGGGATCAATGATCCCGATCAACACTTGATCTGATGGCTCAGATCATTTCACGATTTTGCATATCGCGATTTCGACATTCTTGTGGTGAATGTTCTTGATGCTTCCAACTCCCAATCCGTGAAACTCTGAAAGGGAGTCAGATCAATGGTCCACATAACCCCCCAGAGATGGACGGTTGATGGGATTTCAGCGTTTCGCAATTCGTCATTTCAGGACTCCTGATGCTAAGAGTTTCTTGACATCTCTATCTCCCGATTTCTGAAACTTGATCAATGGAGTTGTATCAATGGTGCAGATCACATCTTGATCTGACAGCTGTGGTTAAGTCACGATTTTGCATATCTCAATTTTGAGAGGTTAGGGAACCCCGTTCCTTTGACTCTCTAGTCAGTGAAATGTTGATCTGTGTCCACGTGTCCTACCTGAAGATGGATGGTCCTCCTTCTTTCGGGATTTTGTGAGCCCTCTACTCCTTTCACTTTAAAGAACATGCAGGTTCTCCTCGATCCAATGGTGGTTGGACCCTGCGCTCGGATCTAACATCCGAGATCTATCCTCCATATCTTCACGTTCCTCTTATCTACAATGAGATCTGATGGTCATCGAGAATTTGGGATGGGATCCAACGATCACCGACGCTTCTCCTCCAAGCTTACGCATCCTCTTTACTTGGAAGAATTTCTAAGTGTCAAAGGTCTCGCCTTTGATCCGCCTGTGATCCTAAGTACATTATCTCCCTTGAGCTTTAGCCATGAGTTAACCTCATCCCTGGTACACACCTACGCACTGCATTCGACTCTGCGCTAATTCCTCCTGAGCTTACTTTGTTCCTATTTTTTCATCGATGCACACTCTGATCCTGCCATCAATGACAAGCACATACTGCCTATAAAGCATGCCAACCATCCTCTGAACTATCTCTTCTAATCTTATCGAGCTTGCTCTGCAGCATATTTCCAAACTACTTATGATGCCCATCTGTTACATTCTTCCTATACTCATGCCATCATCACTGTTGTACTTTCCATCAATGACAAGCATACGCTACCTGTTAAGCATTTGCCAACAATCTCCCCCTTTGGTATTGATGGCAACTAAGGAACCCAAATTCTTTTCTCCCCCTTTGACATCAATGTCAAAGAAGAGACATGCTCCCTCTGAGCTATTGCAGTCATTTTAGGAGGCATTAGATATTCAAACAATACAAAACTCCCCCTAACAAGATGGACTCTTTTAGGTGTGAAACAAAATGACACCCAACTTCTGTCTGAGATATTCAAATGGTCTCTTGGCTAGGGGCTTAGTAAAGATGTCTGCAATTTGTTCCGTAGTGGGAATGTAATGGACCTGAACAATTTGATTGGTGACCTGCTCTCTTAGAAAATGATATTTTATGGGAATATGTTTTGTCTTGGAGTGGAATATAGGATTTTTAGACACACTAATGTCACTAGTGTTATCACAATGAATTGGGATTGGTGCAATGTATTTTACCTCTAAGTCTGCAAGTGTCTAAATCATCCCTAATACCTGAGTGCAATAGGTAGCCGCAGTAATGTACTCTGCCTCTGTGGTTGATAAATAAATGGAACCTTGCTTTTTACTAAGCCAGGCTACTAGGGAGTCACCCAAGAAGAATGCTCCTCCACTGGTGCTTTTTCTCTCATCAACATAATTTGTCCAATCTGCATCTGAATAAGCAGTCAACTAAAGACTTTGATTTCTAGGATACCATAGACCATAAGTCATTGTCTCTTTTAAATACCTGAATATCCTTTTGACAGCTTGCAAATGACTCTATTTAGGTGCAACCTGATATCTTCCTACCATTCCTACAACATGCATTATGTCTGGGTGAGATGTTGTGATGTACAACAGGCTTCCTATCATTGATCGATATGAGCTTTGATCAACATCAGGTGAATCATCATCCTTTCTTAGTTTACATCCAGTTACCATAGGTGTACCCACAGGTTTAGAATCTTCCATTTGAAACCTTTTCATCATTTCTCCTAGATATTTTTCTTGAGAAATGAACATCCCTTCGGGCCTTTGAGTAATTTGTAGACCAAGGAAAAATGACAGTTCTCCTATCATAGACATTTCAAATTCAGACTCCATGGCAGAAGCAAACCATTGTACCAGTGAATCCTTATTACATCCAAAGATGATGTCATCTACATAGACCAATACGATGAGCAAATAATTATCCTCTATCTTAATATACAGATTGTTGTCAGATGTTCCTCTCTTGAACCCTTTGTCTTTGAGATACGTATCCAGTCTATGATACTAGGCTCAAGGGGCTTGTTTTAAACCATATAAATCTTTCTTCAACTTGCATACTAAGTCAAGGTTATCAGACAATTTGAAACCCTTTGGTTGTTCCATATAGACTTCTTCACTTAAATATCCATTGAGAAAGGCTGACTTGACATCCATTTGGTAGACTTTAAACCTTTTATGACAAGCATAGGCAAGAAACATTCTGATAGCT
>ML796576.1:576467-587551 GCA_009831015.1 Picea engelmannii
TGCAAGGTTTTTAGATCATTAAGTTCTTCTATAGCAGAGACCTTCGGGTTGAACCTATCTGGGAGAGATCTCAAGATTTTCTGAACTAAAGAAGGTTCCCCAATTGTTTCACCAAGTTCCTTCATTGCATTTACCATTTCTTCCATTCTCAGAAAGTATTTTCCAATAGTTTCATCTTCCTTCATATTCATCTGTTCAAACTGTATTATGTAGGTTTGAAGCTTTGCATCCTTTACCTTCTCATTACCCTCATAACTGCTAATGAGTTTGTCCCACATTTCTTTGACAGTTTCTAGATGCATAACTTTTACGAATTCTGCTTCTGCAAGCCCACTCAAGATAGCATTCATAGCCTTAACGTTGAAGCTAAATTCTAGTTTGTCATCCTTATTAGCTAGTACAACTGGATTTACATACCCAGTATCTACCACATCCCAGACATCTGCACCTAAATCCATTATGTAGGTTCTCATTCTAACTTTCCAGAAGGCAAAGTTTGTTCCATTGAACAGAGGGGCCTTATTGGTTGAATTTCCTTCATGGCTAAACATGTTTAAGCTCTAGGATCTACCCTTAGATAAAAGGAACTTGGCTATGATACCAATTGTTGGACAACTGAGAGGGGGGGGTGAATCAGTTGTTACCGTGCTTAAACAATTATGATTCTTTTGAAATATTTACAAGGCACTCAATGATGATCACAATAATGCAGAGAAATAAACAAAGGCACAGTCAGCATCAGTCACATATATGAGAAAGACAGAGACAGATAATTCCCGAGGAAACCCATACAGGGTAAAAACCTCTTTTTCTTTATATGATAAGTATTATCTACATTCTTTACATTATCATACATATGAGCACAAACTCATTGTGAGGTTACAACCTCTGGTTATGCAAGATGCAACTTGATGAGAGCACCGACTCTCTGTTTTCTCTAGCACCCACTAGAAGGAAGCACCAACCCCCTAGTTTCTCTAGCACCAACTAGAAGGAAGCACCAACTCCCTGGTTTCTCTAGCACCAACTAGAAGGAAGAATCAACTCCCTGTGTTCAAGCACCCACTTGAACCTTTGAGGAAACCAGTCCTCCCTAGCACCACCCAACCAACCTGAATAATGAATTCTTTGTTACTGAAACTTATTACAGTGATATAAAATTATTCAATGGCTTACCAACCCTGTTGTTGTTCTGTTACGCTACTCTAACCTGTCTGCATCAGTGTCTTCTACACACCCCTTGCACTTTCTGTTCTTCTCCATTTTATATTCTCTGCACCATATCCCTTTGATGCAACCTTCCTCTAGCATGCATCTCTCCTCCTGCGCTCTGCCTCCTTGCTCACACTTGAATCCTCTTTGTTCATCATTCTTATAGTACCTCTGCTCCTTGTGCATGCAATATTTCCCATGCCACTGCATGCTCACACCGCACCCCATCTTCTACACATCTCGAGTGATTTTCTTGATCATCACAACTCTTCAGCTTCTCTGGTGGTTCCTGCCACACGTTCAGCAACACTGGGTGTTTTGCTAAGAATGCTCAGCCTCTCTGGCAGTTGAGACTCCTTGTCTTCTCTAGCACAGTCGAGCTTATTCCTTCTGTTTCAGTTACAAGCTTTAATGCTCATCCATATGTCAATCCCTCTAATTATCATCTTGCTTTACTGGATGAATCTTAGAGACTCTACATCTTCTCTGGCGATCACACAGAGTTCTCTTCGAATTCTCTCGCAGAGACCATCAATGATTTCTAGCAGTTATACTGCAATGTGCTACAGTATCCCTCTGATCTTGTTCAAATTCACCTGCACCATTGAATTGATTCCATGGGATTTTGCATTCATTTCGACATTTGGCAATTCGACATTCGTGTAACCATGCATCTCGACATTCCCAGTTGCGATCCCCGAAATAGAGCTTGGTTTCTCTAGCTCTCACTAATGTGACTAGGAGCAGTGACCATAGCCTTATGCATAAGGTTCTTTCGTGATTTCGCATTTCGTGAGTCTAGAGATGAGGCGTCTCAACTCACCAAGTCGCGATCCCCAATACCCCAAAATGGTGTGGGATCAACGATCCCGATCAACACTTGATATGACGGCTCAGATCATTTCGCGATTTCACATATCGTGATTTCGACATTCCTGTGGTGAATGTTCTTGATGCTTCCAACTCCCAATCCGTGAAACTCCGAAAGGGAGTCAGATCAATGGTCCACATAACCCCCAGAGATGGAAGGTTGATGGGATTTCGGCGTTTCCTAATTTGGCATTTCGGGACTCCTGATGCTGAGAGTTTCTTGACATCTCTATCTCCCGATTTTTGAAACTCTGAAGTGGTGTAAACCTGCTGACATCACACATGTTGCATACCTACCACGTGTCACCCTGATTTGTGACTTACATGTGCTTGAAATGTTGAATCAGTCTAACACTTTTCATTACCTGGTTGTGCCACGTGTTCCTAGCTGACGTGAGTCGGATCGGCGGTCTAGATCATATCTTGATCTGACGACTGCGATTAAATCATAATATCGCATATCGCGATTTCAGGATTCCTGTTGTTATTATTCTTTGACATATTCAACTCTTGATCCGTGAAACTCTGAAATGGAATGAGATCAATGGTCTAGATCAAACCTTGATTTGACGGCTCATATTACGTTGTGATTTCGCATATCGCAATTTCAGGATTCTTGTGATTGAAATCACTTGACATCTCCAACTCTCGATCCATGAAACTCCAAAATGGAGTTGTATCAATGGTGCATATCACATCTTGATCTGACGGCTATGGTTAAGTCACGATTTTTCATATCGTGATTTCGAGAGGTTAGGGAACCCGGTTCCTTTGACTCTCTAGTCAGCGAAATGTTGATATATGTCCATGTGTCCTGCTTGAAGATGGACAATCCTCCTTCTTTCAGGATTTTGTGAGACCTCTACTCCTTGCACTTTAGAGAACATGTAGGTTCTCCTCGATCTAATGGTGGTCAGACCCTGCGCTCGAATCTAACGTCCGAGATCTATCCTCCATATCTGCGCGTTCCTCTTATCTACAATGAGATTTGACGGTCATCGGTAATTCGGGATGGGATCCAACGATCACCGACGCTTCTCCTCCAAGCTTACGCATCCTCCTTACTTGGAATAATTTCTAAGTGTCAAAGGCCTTGACCTTTGATCCACCTGTGATCCTAAGTACGCTATCTCCCTTGAGCTTTGGCCATGAGTTAACCTCATCCCTGGTACACACCTACGCACTGCATTCGACTCTACACTAATTCTTCCTGAGCTTACTTTGTTCCTGTTTTTCCATCGATGCACACTCTGATCTTGCCATCAATGACAAGCACATACTACCTATAAAGCTTGCCAACCATCCTCTGCACTATCTCTTCTGATCTTATCGAGCTTGCTCTGCAGCGTCTTTCCAAACTACTTTTGATGCCCGTCTGTTACATTCTTCCTATACTCATGCCATCTTCACTGTTGTACTTGCCATCAATGACAAGCATACACTACCTATTAAACATTTGCCAATAGAGATTATATTAGTGGGAAACAACAAAGAAAAATGGGGACTTATGGGTCCCCTCTTCGTCCAAGGGAGGGATCTTGAGTCCCCTATGTGAGATCTATTCTTACAAATGGTAAACGAGAAGGGAAATGGTGAAGAAATCCAAGATTATTCCCTCAAGAGGTGAGGTGAATAACTTAATGAGATGATGCTAGTATGCTCCAAGAAGGAAAGAGGTTCCTTGTAGGAGAATAGAGGAAACATAACAATACAATGATATTCTTGAATTCATAGTGCACCCATGGCCTCTTTTTAGAGAAAATATTTGAGGCATTATCCAACCGGTATTTAGTGTGAAGAAGGTGGCCTTTAGGGCACACTTAAGTCTTTGACCACCCCCCCACTCGGATTCATCTTAGATTTGAGGGTCAAATTGACTTGGGAGATGAACCAAAAGTGGGTGAGGGGCTGACAAGAACCATAAATGCATCATTCTCAGGAGTGCACGACTTTTATCATACACAATGGCACCTCAGGAGCATGTGTGTTTTTTTTATGTTTATAACCTACGCATATGTGCGCGCTTCGTGTAGCTCTTCTGCGCATGTTAATTTTTTAACCAGTTGTATAGTTTGTGGCTTTTGGAAATGCATTTTTGAAGCCGTGGATGAACTAATAGGTGTTTGGAGATGCTGGATTGTTGTAACCATTTGCGGATGAAATTTCAATGATAACACCTCCCTTCATGAAATTCCTTCATCCGAGGGCAACATATATCCTCACATGAGTAACCCTTGTCATGTCACTTTCTCTTCGCAAGAAGCTTCCTCAGTGTTTATGCCCTTACACCCATTTACGAATCAATATGGAGGAGGATACTACCCTGCCGGATAGGGCCATGGGGTGTACCAGAACCCTTCTTGGCCTACAATTTCTCAAAACAAGTCTTTCTCGGAACCTTTGGTCTCAAATGTCACAACCAGCCATCGCCACTAGTCCATTCATTGCAAGTCATACTGGAATTATATCACCAACCTCTTCTAGTCATGTTGGATATTGGTAGAAAACCTTTGTAAGCCATGTTGAAGACCAAAAAACAGTCATTGCAAGTCATGTTGGGGTCACAAATATAGACATTGCTAGTCACACTGTTGGGATCATGTCACTAGCCACCACGAGTCATGTTGGAGGCATTCATATGATTGAGAATCCTAGATGTGTAAGACGTAAGCCCAAGTTCCTTTGTAGGATTTGCAAAGGAGATCACCTTACTCATTTTTTCCCTTCTACTGCTGTGGTACCAAAACCATGGTCCTTACCTAGGGGTCCTTTGCATTCTGAGCCATATTTGGTTTCCCAACCTTTTTTGGTTGATACATCAGTCATGTCAATGCAATATTTGGTTGAAACCCCTCTTCCTTTAGGGGATGATGCATCCCTTGACCTTGTTGTCTCACATTATGTTCAACCAATGGTCATGTCGATGCAATATTTGACCGACACCCATCTTCCTTTAGGGGATGATGCATCCCTTGACCCTGTTGTCTCACATTATGTTCAACTAGCAGTCATGTCGATGAAATATTTGACCGACACCACCCTTATTTTTGGGGGTGATGCATCCCTTGACCTTATTGTCTTGAATCCTATTCAACTAATGGTTGAAGAAGTGGTCATGCTGATGGAATTTTTGGTCAATCTCATTCTTCCAGTTTTAGTTTTGTACCTTCTATGCCAATTCTGTAGCATTTCTAGCTCTGCACAAGGGATCATTCCGCTCTCTTCGAGTACACTCCCTCAAAGTCTTAGCGTGGTTTCCTTTGATTGGAATGATCTTCTAGAGACTCGACCTTTTTATTCTACACCCTTCTAGATAAGGGGCATTATTCGATATATTATAGATAAGGTAACCTATGAAAGTATTTTATCCTCCCCGACTTGGAAAGTGTTGTTCCTTGACCAAGTTTTGAGGATCCTTGGTCATGTTTGACCTACTTTTGGGTCTTTGATAGGTTGTTGAAGGCAGAGCGCAATTTGAAGTGGAGATCATGAGATATCAACCCAGTTTAGGGATTTTTGGGTTTTGGGCTATGTAACGGGTATGGGAATGTTGGCCCATGGGTTTACCCATGTTTAGGCCCTTGTTGCAATGTAGAAATAGAAGTCTAGCTGAGGTAAGAAAGAAGAACGTATTTTGGTACCTTGCTAAGTGCTAAGTGCTAATGAGCTGAGTGCGAATAGTATTGAAGCTTTGTGCATGTTGTGTGAGACTTGCAAAGCTAAGTGAAAGTGATTATAAGAGATTGAGTTGAAGATTTGTGTTGTAACCTAGCTTGAGGAAGGAGGATCTGGTGAGGTGCATGCAAATCTGTTGTCTTATGCAGAGTAGGATCTTGTGGCTCTGTGCATGTAGAAGATTGACAAAAGATAATAAAGAAGAAGAAGAGTTGGTGGACATAGCCCCAGGCTTGGGGTGAACCATGTATATCCTATGTTGTGGTTGTTTTTTGTTTTATGGTTGTTCTCTTGTTTATGTGATTGAATGCTTAGTGCATTGATATATTCTTAGAAGAATATAATATGATATATTAGTGATGAATATTTGAATGAATGCTAGATCTAATCTATGTTGATGTGCTTAGTTCTTGAATGTATCGAATCTGTGTGAATACTACGACACTCTGTGATTAGGGTTTTTACTGCGGAGTAGATACTGGTTAATTACTGATGAACTATAATTTCTAAGTGCTTTGTAAAGGTGTTGTAATCACATATTTGTGTCCTAGCTAAGGTTGCAAACATTTGAGTCCTGCAACCACCCTTGCCTCTACCTCAGGTGAGACTTCATCTGCTTCACAGGTGTTGCCGAAAGGGCTGGTAGTTAGGGTTTTGTTAGTGCGCTCTTGAGCGTTGAACCCTGGGTCTACCCCTATGCCAACAAATGGTTATGTCAACAGGACCTGAAACTGTGATTGCTAGGAACTGAAGAAAATAAATCTCTATGTGTATATTTGTTTCTTTAGTGCACAGTATTATACTTGACTTGTGAAGCTCTGTGCTAAGAAGAAAAGTCACATCTGAAGAAAAGAGGTAAGTTCTTAAAGCTTTGTGCTTTGTTAAAGGGAAGATAAGTGGAAATTTTGGTTTCAAAAGTATGGATCTAGGTATGTTTGATAAAATTTGTCCTAGCTTAAAAACTAGGGCACAACTAGATGAAAGAATATTTGATATGAGTAGATCTGATAGAAATAATGAAAGATATGTTATTCCTATGCATAGAAAGAATGTTTGGACTAACAAATGGATGTGGGACCCTAGAGAGACTTTGTTGTAGTTTAGTTACTGTGACCCTAGTGCGCAGTATAGGAAAGGTTGGGGTTTTTTCAAGAGAAAGAGAGGATTAACTCTTTGCTATAGTTGCAAAAGACTGGGACATCTTGCTAAGGAATTCCATGGTAGAGGTCCTACGTGCCTTTGTTGTAAATCTATGGACCATGAAGTTTTGGATTTCCCTAGAATGATTGCTCAGGTTGAAATAATGAATATGAGATAAGAAAACCTTGAGGAAGATCAAGAAACTAAGACCATGGTAGAACCCCAGAAAGAATCAAAGAATGTATTGCTACAAATGAAAGAAACCCTGAACGATCACAGAAATATCAACTTATCAGAGAGCTTCAAAGAAAAATAATGAATAGAAAAAATAATAGGAGACTTCAACATTGACTGTATTCTGGATGAAGAAACACAGGTGAATATCATGATAGAAAGAAATTGGGAAATTTTAGGAAATCCTGCTATGATTCCTTCATTAGGAGGAATAGGATTATTTAGAGGAAAGTTGATAACCCTATGTGGAAGACTCACCCAAATATCTATGAGTGCTCATGGAACTATGATAGAAGAAGATATTGAGGTTGTTAAATTCGTTGAGAACAACACCCCATTTTGTATGTTATTAGGAAAAAATTGGATTAAGAGAAATCAGGCTAGAAGAAAAGAAGAGGAAGCCTTAGAACAAAAGAAGCAATAATTAAAAGATTTCATGACTAGGAGGATAATGCACTTGATTGAAGAACAAGAGAACAAATCAAAGTTGTTCAGAATAAGAAACTTGGATATCTAAGTGGAAAGAACACAAGAAGACTCATAGAAGAGTAGAGAACCTACCTCGGACAGA
Source organism: Picea engelmannii (assembly GCA_009831015.1). Taxonomy (NCBI): domain Eukaryota; kingdom Viridiplantae; phylum Streptophyta; class Pinopsida; order Pinales; family Pinaceae; genus Picea; species Picea engelmannii. Next base: position 584,170 of record ML796576.1, read on the forward strand.
GAAGACGTATTTCCCTTGAACCTTATGAAAGAATCTTAACAGAGGTTACTATGACAAGAGGAGATAGGAATCAGAATGGGAAGAGGAACCTAGTAATGCATATCATAGGGAAAAAGGCTAGAAATCTCAGCAAGAAGAAAGCGAAGATAGAAAAGTTTTCAAATGTTCTAGAAGGGACTTCGTAGAAGGAAGGTTTGCAAAACTGGAACTTCTTTGGGATATGAGAAAAACACAACCGAGCACTTCGCCATAACAAATAAATATAGCCATTGAAAGAATTATTACCATTATCGCGACGCCTCGAATGGTTAGAAGAATAGTTATCTCCTGAAAACTCTCCATCAGACCATTGGGACCGTGCCGCAACGGACTGAACCACATTGATGAAGGCCTCCCATCCATTGGAGAGATTCTTTACATCATGTCTACTTATTCCATTGACTATTGCACTAAGAACACTTTTTCGAATTGTATCCAATCCAACCCATTACTACCACACTATGTTTATTGAGATCGACACCTGTTGTATTAATTTTAGAACTCATTCATCCACTTGATTTATCCGATCTAAGAGTGCATGTCAGACGAGATCAACACTGTAGAGAAAAATGTCAAAGAATTTATAATCGATCTTATGGCTGAGAAGGTGATGTTTGTTGGATTTCAAGCCTCATCAATGAGAGGAGTGCAAGCCTCTCTGTCGACTCCTCGTGGATCCAGACCATCCCAACCTGCAACAGTGAAAAGAACCAAGCATCGAGATGACTTGGTGAATGTGAATTTAATCCCGACCATCATGCCCGACTACATCCCACCTTTGGCTGGCACGGTGAGTCATGACAGTGTCCTGAGAGACTTTGATTACACCATGGTTACTGCGTACCTTTATAAGGGGATATTTGCAGTAAGAACACAACAGGATAAGATAGCGATGTTGAAGTTCAACGACTTCAACCTAGGGGACCGCAAGAATTACAACATGCTATATCCTTGCAAGTATTTGACAAGGACGAAGGGGAAGAACTCGAAAATAATCCCCCAACCGTGGACTATGAACCTTGCGCAGTCCACCTTCTTGAATGTGATGAATATTTCTCACTTTGGAAGGCACCAGGAGGTTAACGTGTGTGTTAAGATCTTTCTATCATCTTACCATGGTGGATATCTATGGCTAAATATATGCATCACAGTTGATCCAACGTTGATCCATAGGATCACCAGATTGAGCATCCAGGGACCTGATCCATAGGACTTCTACCTAGGGAAGGTTATAGATTGTGCATTGACATAGAGGATCAGAGACACATATGGTGATGTAGAAAAGGGGATGTGAGTCTACAAGGTAGCTTCCGTCCTGAATGGTGCAGTGCACCTGGATTTCTAGCTGATCACAGGAGAGATCATGAGAAAGAACAGACCTACACATGTCACAGGATTCATTGTTGACCTCGCTGGGAAATGTGTAGAAGTAATCTAGATGAACTAGGTGAAGTACTTAATCAACCAGTTGAAACTAGATTGCCGCGAAGCTTAGGATTAGGGCTATGAGTTCCACTTTAGCTAGCTCCTGATCCTCATAGGGATACATCGAAAGGTGCGACCTTCCTAGACATTGATTCATTCAAACCTCTCGCTGTGAAGTTCACCATGATCTGGTACTTGAGCGATATGGGAAAATAGTGGAAATCGAATGAAGTATTCCATACATACTATGTGCAATTGAAGAGGGCCATCAAAGATGTACTTTGCATGATGCCAGACACCCTGCACTGGTTCAGACCTATCATGAAGTTTTGTGTAGATCGACACTTCATTTATATCACTGTGTGAGCGGACGAGCATAAATAAGAGATTCAGTCATACTATAATCTCACAGAGGATGGCATCGAGGAGATAACCAAGGAATGGTTTGTAGAGCTTCATATCCCTACTGAACCTGTAGAAATTTCTGATCCCAAACTAATTGGTAGCTCAGAGGCCACTCACAAAGAACACGACACACTTGGAACCAATAGAAGGAAGAAGACCAAAGAAGTACAAAATCTGAGTAACACATCAGATGAAACTGCTTCAATATCACCTGGATGAGGAGGTGATGATGAAGTAGATAGAGAAGAGACCAATGGCAAAGAAGATCAACAGAAGTAAGTAACACTACCTAGGGATCCTGTTGATGAGGTTTATCCCTTGAAGAAAATAGAGGCTTCGCCAACGAAAACTACCTCACAGAAGAAGTCAAGAGAGAGAAAAACCATGATGCGAACCATTCTCATAGTTGATGACTTCGACTTCATCATCACCACTATAGAAGATGCCTTGTAGGACGTCTTGTAGAAACATGAAGCCAAGCAAGAGGATATGTATGAAAGAATCGAGGTTGAACTTAGAGGGGTGCAATAGGCCCTTCAATCCAATCGCACAGTATCCACTGTGCCCCCACCCTCAGAAGCACTGGAGTTGGGAGATGAGCCTACCCAACTCCGTAGACTAGCTAATGCGACTGAAGCTTGCCTTTGTCATGCATAGGAAGACACAGAATAGACCATAGAGGCCCTAAAGAAAGTGAAAATAGTAATCATAGAGCAACGTCGAGTTGCACAACAGGAGAAGGTTTCTGTTGGCAAATTCAGTGGATAGAATGCAGTGATGGTTGTTGTCATTAATGGCAACAGTAGAGACAGCAGGATAAGAAGGATAAAGAAGTGATGGTTGTTGTCATTAATAGCAACAGTAGAGACAACAGGATAAGAAGGATAAAACCCCGTGGGGATTTGGAAGTAAAAGCTCAGGAGGAACAGCCTTGAAGAAAACGCACGCAGCAAGAACTTACAGAGGAAAAAGGAAGAAGAGTCAGTGACCGTAGGATCTCATACAAATTTCTCGAAAGAACGAGGGCCGTCAGATCTGTAAAAGTTGCGAGAGAGATAACCCAAAGGAGAAAATCAGGGATCGGGACTTTGAAATGTCCTGTTCGCTCGACAATGAAAACCTCGAAATCGCGAGACGCGATTTCGCGATTTAATCGCAGCCGTTAAATCAAGCAGGGATATGGACCATTCATTTGTATGGACACGTGGCAGCCAGGAGGCCTCATCGACAATTCAGGGATCGGGATTTCATAAGGCAAAGTTCACTCTACAAAGAAATCGCCGATTTCGCGATATGCGAAATCTCGACGGAATCTGAACCGTCAGATCAACATCGACTCAACCCACGTCAACATACCACGTCAGCTAAGTGACACGTGGCACAACCAGGTAGTGAAAAGTGTCAGACAGATTCAACACTTCAGACACATACAAGTAATGAATCAGAGTGACACGTGGCAGTGTTTAATACGTGTCGAATCATGTGTGATGACAACGCAGAGGACAGGTGGCAT
>ML796576.1:595367-606860 GCA_009831015.1 Picea engelmannii
ACAAGTTGCAGCTTGTAAAACAGAGGTAGCAGCCTCACATTGAGTTGGTGCTCAATTGTAAATGATGTACAAAACAGAAAAAGATTGCCTATCATTTCGAAGAAGAAGAGGTTTTCTCCCTTTATGGGTTTCCTCGTGAAAATTTGTCTCTGTGTGTACTTTATGTGTGACTGATGATCTTTACTCTTACTGTCCATATGTTGTATGATTGATTGATGACACATGAAGAAATCTTAATAATTATTTAAAAGGCATAAAATTGTTTAAGCTTATAAACAACTGATTCACCCCCCCCCCTCTCAGTTGTTCTAGTATTTCCAACAGTTTCTCTCCGAACAAAGTTCGAAGAGGAGAAAGCACAAATCCAACAAGAGAAAGAGAAATTTCTCACAGAACAACTCGGAATCAAAGAATTAGTCAGCAGATCACTTCTCTCTATGACAGGCTTAGAGAAAAAAGTAGAAGAACTAGTAGAGCATCAAGTAGCGCATCTTGCGGAAGCTATCCAGCAGCTTCAGTAGAGAATTGTATATATGGAGCTTTGAATAGTGCCAAACACTCGACAGGATGTACGAGATCAAAGAGAAGCAACTGCTCAAAGTGTTGTTGAGAGAATCAAGGCCCTCACCATGGAATGTAAATAGCTAAGTGATCACAGTGCCCAGACTTATTAGCAACTCACTGAGGACCCTGAATTAAAGGCACCGGAGTCACATCTCCAAGAGGAAAAGCAGCAAGAAGAAATACTATAGGCGTAGTTGAATCCCCTGTGAGCAGTCAAAAGGATGAAGTGATCCCATGAACAATGAACTTCTCAACAACAGGTCCACACCATTCAGAGAAAAGTCATGGAAGTGACTTAGAGGCTCCAACCAATACAGGACGAGGTTTGCCAACTGTTTGCAGAGATTGAAGGTTGAGGAGAAGAACTGGAGCAAGTCCTCACTGCAACTGAACGACGTTTGGAGAGACCTGTCAACAAAGTAGTTATCCAAGAGTTCACCAATCATGAGGCCTTGTCATAGCACAAGGTTAAAGAAGCTCGAGCCAAGCTCAAGGATTTTGAAGCAGAGCTACCGAGACCAGAGTGATTCAAGATGCGTCACAGGTGAGTGTTGGGGGACTATTGGCCCTTGATCAAGTTTTGAGGATCCTTGGTTATGTTTGACCTATGTTTGGGACTTCGATAGGCTATCGAAGGTAGAGTGAAAGTCAAAGCGGAGATTGCAGGATCTCAACCCCTTTTTAGGTATTTTTGGGTTTTGGGCTATGTAACGGGTATGGGAATGTTGGCCCATGGGTTTACCCATGTTTAGGCCCTTGTTGCAATGTATAAATAGAAGTCTAGGTGAGGTAAGAAAGAAGAAGGTCTTTTGGTACCTTGCTAAGTGATAAGTGCTAATGAGATGAGTGCGAATAGTATTGAAGCTTTGTGCTTGTTGTGTGAGACTTGCAAGGCTAAGTGCAAGTGATTATAAGAGATTGAGTAGAAGCTTTGTGTTGTAACCTAGCTTGGGGAAGGAGGATCTGGTGAGGTGTGCACAAATATTTTGTCCTATGCGGAGTAGGATCTTGTGGCTCTATGCATGTATAATATTGATAGAAGATAATAAAGAAGAATAAGAGTTGGTGGATGTAGCCCCAGGCTGGGGGTGAACCATGTATATCATGTGTTGTAGTTTCTTTGTTCTTTATGGTTGTTCTCTTGTTTATGTGATTGAATGCTTAGTGCACTGATATATTCTTAGAAGAATCTAATATGATAGCTTAGTGCTGAATAAAGTGAATGAATGTTAGATATAATCTATGTTGATGTGCTTAGTGCTTGAATATATCAAATCTATGTGAATACTGCGATGCTCTGTGATTAGGGTTTTTACTGTGGAGTAGATACTAGTTAATTACTAATGAAATTTAACTGCTAAGTGCTCTATAAAGGTGTTGTAATCACATATTTGTGTCCCAACTAAGGTTGTAGACATTTGAGTCCTGCAACCACCTCTACGTCTACCTCGAGTGAGACTTCATTTGCTTCATAGGTGTTTCCAAAAGGGCCAGTAGTTACAGTTTTGTTGGTATGCTCTTGAGCGTTGAACCCTAGGTTTTCCCCTGTGCCAACATAAAGCTTTGGATTTTCCCAATCTTGTGTCATCTAACTATGAGTTACTGACTTTTGATAGAAATCTTGCATGGGAGCCTTGGCCTACCCCATGACATGCTACCTAGAAACCTCCCAATGAGTAATTTAAGCTCTTTTCTGACTCGTGTAAAAAATAAAAATATTTCCAAGTGAATTTGTCTCTTTCACACTCGTTAATTAGATTTGAAAGGTCGTGAGTTTGATTTAATCTCTTTTCCAACTCGTTTCAAAAAATGAAAATATTTTCAAGTGAAATTGTATCTTTCACACTCATAAATTGGATTTGAAAGGATGTCTATTTGGTGCAATTTTATCCTTTTTTCAAACCAAGTAGACTAAGATTATGAAAAAGGACATTTTTTGGTGTTAAGTTGTAATTGCATCTCATTCCCTTGCTTGCAGTATTGAGCCTATTTTCAGTTCTTTATTTTGCATTATAAGTTGTTCACCTCAGCAGTCTGTATCCTCAACCAAGAAGAGCCTTATGTATATCTTTTGCAGCTTGACACCTTATATCCAGGAGGAAACATTCCCCCGAGTGTCCATATCCCACACAAACCTCCTTGCATTGAGCATAGGTATGTTCCACTATTGGAACTATATTTTCTTTCTTGCGACACGTGTTTCCTCCTCTATAGCATAGCATTCATTTGACTATGAAAAAACAAAAAAATATGGGCGGGAAGGGAGTATTAGCTTATATGGGTAGAAATCGTGCCGTCTTTGAACAGAGCACAAATTTTTTTAGTCCACTTGTCATCAAATTTTTGGGTTTAGCATGACCTTAGGAAGATGAATTCATTACAAAGAGTTTAGTCCCCCAATTTGTTACTCTTCCAGTCCCTATGGAGAGTTTGATTGATGCCTCCTACATATCAAAGTTTCATCATTGAGTCTATGATGCCAGAGTATTCCATGTGTCTCATGATCTTGTTCAAAGGATGTCTATCAACCTGTGTCGGCCATTCCTCAAAACTCTTGAATTTTCATTTCGGCCATACCCTCATTTTGTCTCAGAATCACATGAAGTTGTAGTCTTATTGCGCACCCTAGTGCTAATTTACTCATTGGTAGGTAACCTTAAACATAGCATTCGACATTTCATCATTGGTCACTGACTGGGTGGTTTCCCTTATGTTACAAGACATCTATTCACACATTGGGATTTGTGGAGTGTCTTGGATTCCATTATCCCTATTGGTGGTTTCCTCTCCTTTGTCAGTGGTTTTCCTTATTGGTTTCTATTCAGAGGGTCTTTTTCATGTACCACTTGCATCTAGAACATGCAAAATATGCACAGGGTCATCGGTTTGTGAACATGTTCTTCATTCGATTTCCTTCATATCATCAAGCTCATGCTTTGTACCTCATGTTGAATGATAAGAGATGCCTTAATTCTATCATTTCAGCGGGTCTCCTTCCATCGACTTCAACTCATCTATTCTAGAGACATGACCTAGAGTCCTATGAGTACCTAGAGGCTTGTAGTCATTAGTGGCAGGTTCTCTCACCATGGAAAATATGGAATACATCAATGTCTCCTGATAGATGGATTCTTCAAGTGTTCAACCCTGAATCCTTTATTCACACTTGTAAGAATGTAATCGGTGCCTTGATACCTACTTTCATTATCGGTAGGTTGTCTCGTGTTTGTTAACAATATACCTCAATAACTGGTAATCAAATGAATTCTCATTGTGTTCAACCTCAACTCCTTTATTCACAAGATGTAGACTTGCACCTTTGGCAGATTGTGTAGAAGACTTGAAGACATTAGTTTATAGTCACAGCTTCTCTGAGTTGTTGCTACCATTCATTGGACTAGTACCTATGTGACTTCAGTGATCATGAGAGATCATATTGTACTCCTTGTATACAAATATCTTTAGATTAATTTTGAGACTGGTTTTACTGGGCCTTTTTCATGACTATGACAGCCTTTGGCATGTAGCCACCTTTGTAATGCATATTCATGGCCATGGCAAACTGTTTGGTATATTTTCACATGGATCTGTAGTGTAATTCAAATTGGAATCCATGTGTGCAAAGTCAATACATATTGTAATGAGCAACTAGTTCTTCCATATGGGTCCCCATTACTCCACTTCTGGGTATTATAATGTATTTCGGCCATCACAAATACTCCTATGACCTCACACATTAGGGGGCATCTATTATAGCAAGATTTGCCTCACCCTATGAAGACTTGCACAAAAGGACTTTTTTCATTTCCCTATGTGGACTTGAAGTCCCTTTTTACAAATCCCAGAGCTAAAAACATAATTTTCCCACATATATGTGCCCTACCTATAGTACATCATGCGTGTATGTAGGTTGCACCACTACAGCCCACGTACATCTAGATGTGTGCCCAAAATTAAAAATGGTGTTGGGTTTCCATGTCACATCACGAGATCCATGATCCTTGACCTTCCATATACTGTAAACATTCTGAATCGACCTTTCAGTACCACTTGAAGGCTATAAATGGGCCAAATCCGAGCTATGGAAAAGAGGAGAAGAATTCAACTTTGAGAGAAAATTTACTTTGGAGAAATTATTCACTTCATATTGAGTCTACATCCCTTTGTCTTTTAATTCTGAACACATTGTTCAAACCCCAAGCTCTTCCCTACTTGATTGAGAATATCATTTTTTGTCTTATATGAGCTTGCCTTTGGTGGAGGATTGAAGTGGTGGAGGCCTAGCTGGAAGGAACTTAGTTTCTTGATTCTGAACCGTGCCAACACGAAAGTTTGTAATTCATTCACTTCTGTTGATTACATTTTAATAGAAATACCCTTTTCTTGTCCAATTAATATCTTGTGAATCTTTGAATTATTATTCCACGGGCATATTTTTTATGAATGTTGATGGATTATGCTATTGAATTTGATAACATTATATACTGTCACCATATGCTTGCGTTTCTTGGTTCTTTAGGACTAGTTGCAGGTGTATTTGTTTGAGTCAAGTGCTCAACTATTGACTTCATCGAACATTTGGATGAGGTAAGACTTTTATATTGTCTTTCTAGCATATTTGTTTATATAGCATACTTGATATTAGAGTTGATTTCTGTAGTCATCTCCATCTATTTTGGTTTACCCCTAGCCATAGAGAGATTTTCCTTGTAACAGGGATTGTACAAGCATGAGCACAATTAAGAATTCACAAGGCACTAAGTTCTCTCTTAGAAACAATACGTCTTACAACAAGTTCACACAAACTTATACTCAGGATTAGCTAGAAAGTTATGTAATAACTGCTAAGGCCATTCATCATTAACCCTATAGACACAACTTGGAGATGAGTTTTCTAATGGGACTATTTAATAGGGTAAATCTATTGGGTGATCCTGGCATTTACTGAACCAGTTGGACAATGGCATGGCTGGTCTTAGACCTTACCATATGAAAGGATGAGAATCCTGGTGTGAATACTGATGGCATATTCACATCTTGCAGCTTTGTGGTTTAACAGAGTTTGAACGGGTTACTGTAGATGTTATAAAGGCTATGACATGACTGGGTTCATGTGGCACATGGACTAGGATTACGTCTGGATTCAATATCCCTCCGACCATAAAGGGGTCCTCGTCACATTGAATGACTATCATTAATAGACTCATGGATCTTCCGATCATATGCTATTGAGTAAGCAGTTCTACATCAAAGTAATACTTAGATGAAAAAATTGAAATACATGTCATGGTGCAACAATGCACACTCTGACTTTATTAACTGAATAAAACAAACCAAAAAATTTGAAGAAATTCAAATATAAATACTATACATGCTCCTTTGGACTAGAGAAACAGTCCTCTAGCTCAGTTATGAGAAATATAGGGTTTCAGGAGAGCACCATTCACCCATTCTGACCGAAGTATACCATCCAGTTGCTCAAGTATGACTTCTCCAGAAGGTTGGATCTCCACAACTATAAATGGTCCCAACCAACGCATGCGCAACTTTCCTGGATGTTTCTAGTATCGAATGTCATAAAGTAGGACCTTATCTCCTTGCACAAATATTTTATTATTAATATGCCTGTCATGCCAAGATTTCTTCCTTTCTTTCTCAACTGATTGATAAAAGTCTGCTAAAACCCTGGTCTCATCAATTGTTTGCAACTCCATAACCCTCTGCGCAATGGATTCATCCTCTGACATGTGTGTAATATGCGCAATGTATTGACTTGGGGTAATGAAATCTATAGGTACCACAACCTCTTTCCCATAGACTAGCTGAAATGGAGTATACTTGTGGAGGTTCTTCATGGTTATCCTGTAAGCCCATAAAACTACTAGGACTCTATCATCTCAATCTTCCCTATTTGTGCAACAAACCTTCGTTAATCCTCTCTCCAAAATCTTGTTAAACGCCTCTACTATGCCATTGGCTTGTGGATGGTAAGGGATACTTTTATGATGCTGAATTAAGATTTTTTTTTAATCTTTTTTATTGCACTGTTGATAAAATGACCACCCTGATCACTGGTCAGACTCCTAGGACATCCAAACCGAGTGATAATGCTTTCAAAAATAAACCTAGCAGTAGTATCAGTCAAGCAATCATGAACCACTACTGCCTCATCCCATCGTGTAAGTTAATCAGTTGTGGTAATAATATACCTGGACTTTGAGTGCTTATCCATGGGGTTGATTGGTCCAATAAAGTCAACCACCCACTTCTTAAATTCTTGCAGAGCTCGAACTGGATGAAGAGGCAATTTGTGTCATCATGATGGATTGCCTACTCTCTAACATACGTCACAAGATCTAGCAAATTCCTTCGCATATTTGAAGAGTGTGGCCCACCATAATCTAACTTGGAGGACTTTCTGAGTAGTATCCTTTCCTCCCACATGGCCTCCCGCATCTGCACTATGGCATTCCCCTAGTATGTCTTGTCTTTCGTGGTCTAAAACACACCTCATGAGGATACTATCTAGGCCTAAATTATACAATTGTCCTGTGATCAATTGATAATCCATTGCTCAAAACACCATATGGAATTTATGAATTGAAGAGTACGTTTCTGGGTAGGCCCCTGTACTAAAGAGTACTATTATATCTTCCAGGTATTTTGGTACGACTTCAACCCAAAAAAATTATGCATCTAGGAGATGATCATTGAATTCTCTTCCACTTTCTCCTGGATCTAATATGGACAGGTGACCAAGTCCCATGTTGCATATTCCAGGTTTGATGATCACCTCAAATGAAAATTCATGAAATAGTAACAACCATCGCAAAATTATTCCTTCCAAGACAGGCTTGTTAATTAGATATTTTAAGGCAGAATGAACAGTAAAAAATTTAAAATGAGACCCTAATAGGTAATGTCTAAACTTTTGTAGAGAATAAATCATAGCCAAACCCTCCCTTTATGTGGTTGTATAGTTGTGCTCATCTTGCGATATATTCCTACTAGCAAAGTAGATGGGATAATCCATGGCTCCATCTCCTGGTTGTGCTAAGATGGTTCCCAAGGCAATACCTGATGTGTGCAAGTGCACATGAAATTCATTTTCCCGGTTTGGAAATATCAGAATAGGTGTCATGCTAATATTTTCTTTCAGGATGTCGAACACTTTATCACACTCTGGCGTCCACTGGAACACTTCTAACTTATTTAGTATATTTTCCAAAGGTGCAGTAATGTTTACATACCTTCTGATAAACTTGTGATAGTACCCTATGTGCCCTAGTGTGGAGCGCAATTTCTTAGTGATCGTAGGTAGTGGCGTGTTCAAAATGACCACAAATTTGGTTGGGTCTACCAATAATCCTTCTCAACATATTATGTGGCCTAACAGATTTCCATGTGGCACACAAAAGATACACTTTCTAAGGTTCAAGGATATCTGCAATTCCCTACTTCTATCAAACATCAGACGCATAAGCTTTACATGTTCCTTGAGAAGGTTGTATACCATCTAATCGTCCATATAAAGTTCTATTTGTGAATAAATTCTTGGAAGGCTTCGATTACAATCCGGGGAAAAACTGCAGGGGAATTATTTAGACCAAAGGGCATCACATTGTATGCAAATGACCCCCATTCTATTATGAATGTGGTCTTTCTTTTTTCTTCTTCATCAATATTCACTTGGTGATAGCTCAAAAATCCATCTGTGAATGAGTAATATTCTTTCCCCACAACTTGTTCTAGTACCTCGTTAGTAAAAGGTGTTGGAAAAGGGTCATGCACACAGGCAGAGTTAAGGATTTTGTAGTCTACACATACCCTAATGTCCTATGTACCTTTCTTTATCTGGATGACTATGGGGCTAACTCATTCTGCTTCTTCAACTGGAAAAATAATTCCAGCCTCAAGCATCTTGTCTATTTCCCTCTTAACCTTATCTTTCACCCTAGGGTTAAGATGATATGGTCTATGCCTTCCAGGTTTTGATCCTGGTTTTAGTTCAATTTTCATTTATTCCATAGATACTTTAATCTCTTTTAGCTCTGAGAATGTCTTTGGGAATAAGTCCTCATACTCCCGTAATAGGCTATGTATTTCTTGGCTAGTTTTCTCATCCCAGTAATATCCTACCATAGCTAACTTAGGTTGCTTTGTAGTTCATATATTGATTTTTCACAACTTCAATGGATAATTATAAGAACTATCAGTCTGGTTGGGTATGGTGTTCTGGATTTTTGTGCTTCCTTATGTTTCCTTAATGGCTAAGCTTCTTAGTTCTTCCAAGTCATCCGGATTTCCCAAATCATTCTCAATCTTATAGAATTCTATAGGTGTCTTGTCCATGTCTAGGAAAAGGTTAGGTTTGATTTTCACATACCCCTGGGTTTGATTTCCGTTCACCGCCATCAGTAAAAAGGAAATTTTTAATACTTTGCAGGACTATATCAAGCTCATGGTACTTACTTGTAAAAGAGAACTCCTTGAAAAATTGGTTTACTAATGTTTTCCAGTTGATTTTCTTCCTTCTGGTTTCTCCATGCATGTACCAAGATTTCAAAATCGGACCTAGTGAATGGGGAAATACTTGAACCCACAAGCGAGATGGTATTTCCTCAACTTTATACCATCTCACACATTGTTCAATATGTGTTTTCGGATTAGACTATCCATTGAACAGTTGTGCAAATTGGAAATCCGTCTGCATCTCTAATTTCAACTACTCCTTATCTTGAAATCTATATCAGATAGATTTCTTCAGATCCTCCCAGTTCTTAATCAGGATTTGTGACTAGCCCACCATCTAGCAAGAGTGTCCTTGAGGGATAAATCCAAAACTAAAATCCTTTGATCCTCTGCTATAATTTCTTCCATGCTAACCAAAAAGATGTCAATTTCTGAGGTACCATCGTATATTGGATGTTCTCTGACCTTGGTTAAAACCCATCTAGTTTCTCTAACAGTTATGCATCTTCATGAAAATATTTCATATGAACCTTGTTTCCACCTATCAAATGATAGTTATGAATCTTCATCTACCAATTGTATGCTCCTCCAACTTATTGATCCATCAAAAGTAGGATTTATGTAGTCTTCCCTAATTCATGTTGTTACAATGTATAACTAATCCAAATCTTCTCCTTCCATATTGTTTTTTGTTGGCTTCGTGTATCAAGGGCCTACATATGGATAAAAGGGTCGAACTACTTTTATTCTGTCTTCTTCGAATGTCATAGTATCCCTCTTTAGGTCAATGAAATCATAATTATCATAGCCCTAGTCAATACCAAGTAGTGGAGGATAAGGGTCCTTATCCCCCATGATTTCGATCACCTCAAAATTAGCTACAGTCTTTACTCCTGCAACATCTATTTCCACATTCTCTAGTCTTCCTATTGGAAAAGTACAATACTGATTGGCCATTCTTAACTGGATTGGGGAATATGTCAACTGGGATTTCCCTAAAGTTTCCCAAGTATTTTTAGGAAGTATGTTAATATCATATCCTAGATCTAAAATAACATCCTTAATCTCAAACTCATCTAGCTGGGTTGCTAATCTAAAATCTTTCCCAGACCGTATTTTTCTTCTTTTTACTCTCTAGGTATTCTTCTCAGAATGATTAGTCCTTATTCTTGCTTCTGGAGATTCTTCAGTTCCTAGGACTAGGTATAGGGCATTGCACAACATTTTTGTCAACTAGTCATTCCCAATAATATAAGAAAATAATTTAAACCAGAGGTCAACTACATTTTGTGACTACTCAGGTTGTCTTATCGAGATTTTAGGGTTTCAGGGTGCCAGGTGTGAAGCAGGAAACTATACAATATTAGTACAAATGATATTTTGAGGGGGTTTTTCTTCCATCTCTAGGGCAGGGATACATTGGAATAATTCTATTGCATTTTTAAAGAATATTTTATGTTTCATAGGGTCATACCCGTCATCCTTAGGCACTGCTTTTTGGATCTGAGGCAAATTATCATCATCGATGCCAGTCTTTGCTTCTCCTCGAGTAAGGATATTAAGGTTGGGTAGCTTTCCTTTGATGAATCTCTTTATTTATGAGCTTATAAGATTAGTTCATGTTTGACATACCTGATCTTCCCATTTCACAATTAGATATGGGCAGTCTTCATATGTGTGCCAATTGGTTCTACAGTGAGAGCACCATGGCCGCCTCAAGTGAGGAAAATCTATAAAGAACCAAATATCAATATAGCATAGAAAAACCTTAGAATAAGTACTCAACGCCTTGAAAAAGAGATAATTTCAGATAATAAGCCTCTTCGAGGGGGAAACCTCTTTTTACCCCACATAAATGTTCATGTAAAAGATCGTTCCAATTGAAAATGTCTCCTTGGTATATATAGGAGACTAGGAGGTATAATTACAACTAATGGAATAAAGCCAACATAAATAAAATAACATTACTAATGTAATATGCCCCAATTAAGGGGTGATGAGCCAATATTAGGGCTTAACATGCCCCTCCCCTTGAGACAAGTGTTGTCTGCAATGCTTGAGTAACTCTAGATGCTTCTGTATAAAAGATTCATCTTCCCAAGTGGAATCTTTAGCTGGTAGTTTCCTCCATTTAATGAGATACTCTGAAATGGGTCTATTCCTCAGCTAGCAAATTCTTGTGTTAGTGATGGCTTCAGACTCCAATATGATTTTTCCTTCCTCGTCAAGTTCTGGAAATATAGTTTGAACTAGGATCTTGTCGCCTATAACCTTCTTTAAGCATGAAACATGGAAAACTAGGTGTACTTGTGAGGATGCAGGCAACTCCAATTTGTATGCCATAGTACCAATCTTTTGCAACACCTTATAAGGGCCATAGTACTTTGGTGATAATTTATTATCCTTCTTGGCTTGCTTAAGGGACATTTGTTTGTATGGTTGTAGTCTTAAAAACAC
>ML796576.1:613693-656203 GCA_009831015.1 Picea engelmannii
AATAAATGGGTAATTAGATATAATAAATGTAAGAGGACTTCTTAGAAGGTTCTACTTCTAGAAGATTCCTCCTCTAGAATGTTCTTAGGTGATGGTAGCACTATATAAAGGGGTTCAAGCAATGTAATGAGACATGAAGAAAACTATTTTTATTGTACAAACAAAGATTGCTTGAGGAGTTCTATCCTTCCATAAGGATTAATATATGGCGTTACCCTACCTCAAGGGTTTTCTCTATTTCTTGTGTTCATGTTATGGTGAATGGTTTATAGTTTATGGTTTATTCTTGGTATTATTGAATTATATTTTCAGATCTAGTATAGTTACTTAACAATTGGTATCAAAGCACTTCCTTGGCCAAAGAAGAGAAGATTTGTTTTCTCTTTTTGCAGAATTTTTTCTAGGGAAGAAAAAGAGGGTGGCGCACTTTAGGTTCAGATATGAAGTTTTACGAGCTGAATTTCGAAAATACAATTGGGTATTTTAAGTTCTCTCAGAAAAATACCCAATTTCGAAAAAAAAATCAGCCGAAACGGAGTTCGGGAAGTAAAGTTATGAGCATTTTAAATTCAACAGTTTTTCAGGGTTTTTCCAAAAAAAGCCGCAATTTTCTGTCGTAACTTATTGTTCTATTTTTTGGGGTTTTTCATAGAAATATGTGTTTTATAGAGAAATGTGATGGCCCTAGTATTAAATCATTCATTAAAGAAATAAAGTCATCATGGGAAGATAATTGGCCCCATTGGGTAGATCTCAAATTGCAAGGTGATGCTGCCATTTGGTGGAAATCGCTTGATTATAAGGAGATGATGACATTCTCCAATGGAGAATTTGAAAAAATATTGTTAGACAAGTGGCCTCATGGAGAAAATAAGGATAAATAGAGAACCAAGAGTTTATTTCCATGTGAAAAATCTATATTACAGGTTCATGGTTGTATTCATAAAGAAAATATCATTGTTTCTATTAACCCTAGTTGCATGCATAATTTTATCAATGTTCAGTTGGTTAATAGATTGCAAGTTCCAATAAAAAATATTTAAAGAACACATGTTGAGGGTGAAAATATTCAAATTTTTAAAGATTTGAAGATTACCATGGATAAATATGTGTTGCATTCAGATTTTTATGCTATTGATATGGATGAAGTGGATATTGTTTTGGGATATCCTTGGATAGAATCAGTGGGTACCATTAATATTAATGTGCAAAAGAAGTTTTTAAAGTTGTGGTACAAGAAAAAGAAAATCACATTGCAGGATGTGTCTCTCAGTAAGAAATATGAACCCATGGAAGCTATCAAAGAAGTTATTTCCCAGTTTGAAGTTGAATCAAAGGTAGAGTCTACAGAAGGAGATAAAGCAAAACTACAAGAAGGACATAATCAAGAAGCTAAGGAGGTCACTGAATCAAAGGAACAAAGTGTTGTAGATTTGAAGAAAAAAGAACAAATTCCTATAGTTGTTGTATATCACCATCCTCATCATATAGAGATGAAAAATTCATCAAGGTAAGGGCATGTGCATGAACACATTTATGCACCAGCAGGGCACCAGATAGGAAACCGATCAAGAGGTGCATGGAGGACTACCGACACTACAGGAAGAACTCAAGCTATAGAAACAATACCATGGCAACCCCGACATGATGCAGAGAAAGATTAAGGTGGAAAGGTAGCATATAGACATCATGTTCGACTTCCATTGGGATGGATGGATGGTCGTACTTGGTACCAGTTGGCTATATTGCTTATCCGGTCATATTGTATGGTTTCTTCTCATGTTTCGAGGATGAAACATGTGAAGGGGGATGGAATGTAGTATACCTAGGGAGGTAATATGGGGTACCTAGGGAGGTACCCAATGGGAATGTAGTTATGTGTTATTAATGGAAGTCATTTAATATATGAGAATGTGGTCATTCAATGTAAGGTGGACTAGGTCCACTATATTAATAAAGACTCACTATGGTAGTTGGATGTGATAAATGTGAGAAGGCTCTCTAGAAGGTTCCTAGGGGATAGGGAGAGCTATATAAATAAGTGTAGGCAATGTAATGAAACAAACTGAAGAATATTGTGATTGTACAAGCAAGGATTGCTTGAGGAGTTTTATCCTTCCATAAGGATTAATATATGGTGTTACCCTACCTCTATGGTTTTCTCTATTTCTTATGTTCATGTTATGGTGAATGGTTTATGGTTCATGGTTTATTCTTGGTATTATTGAATTATATTTTCAGATCTGGTATAGGTACTTAACAATGATAAAACCTCCTATAGTTTGAACCATTGTTGATCTTATTTCTCTGATCAAGATAAAACCTAATAGTCCTGGTTGCGATCTACCAGGGTATCCCAATATCCTCCCAGTATTCACACTCACTGGTTGTGACTAATTAACTAACTGTATTGAAACATGAATAGCATAATAAGGTAGTATATAATTTACCACTTGTATAGAAGGCACTTGGTGTATGGGTGATTCAGGGCTTGTGCCACTAGCTTCAGGGCGGGTTTCTTTGATCTAGGGGTTCTCATTGTCATCCTCTAGAGTAGTCTCTTTAGCCGGATTCCTGATATTTCCTAGTATCAGGGATGAATCTTCTCTTTCTTATACAAGATCCATGTCGGCTTCCTTTTCCCATGCTTTTACACCTTCTTCTTATTTTCCACCCTCTTGGGGACTTCTTTCTCTCTGCGCTTCTCTCTCACTTAATCTTTGACTGGTTAGTCTTTCCTGTCTTCTCATATTTCACAACTCTTCTTTCTGTCCTTCCTTGACTTCTCCAGGTCCGAATTCTTTTTACAAATTCTCATACTATTTACCTTCCTTCTTTATCTTACCACGCCACCATTTCTCAACTATGGTGGCTCTTTTCAAGGCTCACTCATCTCTTGAGTCCATTTCTTATTGCTCCCTTGTTTTTCAAAGAACCCTCTCCCCTCTCTAAGGCCATGATTCCACCCCAAATTCACCCCACCCCAAGCGAGGGTGTTTAGGCTTCCATCCCAATTGGGGAAATAATCATCATCCCCTCCTCCATCAAGAAAACCTTAATCCATAGGGGGGTTTCTCTCAACAGTATTCCCCTTGCATATTTCTTAAAATTTGCTTATTCCCATGAAAAATTTTGATGGTTCTCAGCTGCAAATTCGATAATGTATGCTTCCATAGTTGTATTGACCCAAAAATCGATCGCTCGTGTTACCAAACGATCCAGTTGATTAAGTGCTTCAATATTTTCAGTATCCCAAGTACAAGTCTTCTTGACTTGTTCTTGGAATTCCAGAGCTTCTTGGAGTCTATCTATCTAGTGGAAAAGTTCTTTCAAAAACTTGATCTTTCACAGATTTTCCTCTAGATAGATAAACTTTAGTAAAAGACTTGATCTATAGCATTTATATAGAAAATAAATGCTACCCCTACCATAAGAGATACACACATTATTCAATTATATAGAAATGAGGTCAAGGTGATTGGGGAATTAAATGATTTTATGATTTGAATTGCCTCAAACCCAAAATTCCATCAGGTCATAGATATCATAATCATAGATATTGCAGAGGCCTATGGGATGTTGTTGAGTAGGTACTGGTCTAAGAAATTGCATGGATATTTTAGTACATATTGTTCCCACTTGTAGCTACCATTGAAGAGGAACATTAACATGATTAGGATCAACCGGGAGAAATATTTTAAACATATTGTCATAGACTTGGAAGATCCTATTGAAACCTCATCTAATGAATTCCGGGTCTTAGGTAATTACTCGTGTTATTTGGATTTTAGTAATTTCTCTCCCTGCTTGTCCAAAGTACTATTCTCGCAGACATCAGAATTATCACTTTATGAAGACCTCAAACTAATTGATCCATGCAAGAAACCTAAATAGAGATTCCATGCCCAATCCCAACAGAATGAAGGTTAGATCCTGAAAATATGTTGGGACAAAAATGGTGCCAGACTTTGTCTCTAAGATCTGGACTCTGTTTTTTTTTATCTATCCAAGTATCAGGAAGGGGTGGCACATGATTCATTTTCATCAATCCAACAAGAAAGCGTAGTTTTTTTATCCTGTATATTGGAGTTTAAGTGCACGAACAACACTGCCGAATATGAAGTAGTAATCCAAGGACTTAAAAAGGCTACTGATTTGAGCACCAAGGAACTGATTGTTTTCAGTGATTCAGAAATTGTTGGCATGGGCCTATTTTGGGAGAGAAAAGTGTATTTTTGGGTGCAGGCCTATTTTGGGAAAGAAAATCCTATTTTTGGAGCACCCACCATATGTGGCAGAAAAGCGTCATGCAGAAGATGAAGGAAAAGCAACATGCAAAAGATGGAGGAAACACAGCATGGCACACATGCAGACAAACCTAGCCATGTTAGGGTTTGGGTTTTGAATATGAATGTAATGGCTATGAGCCAATATAATAGTATAAATAAAGTCCAAGGAGGTCTAGTAGAGGTTGGTCATTGGTCGAGGAGATATAGTTTGTTTTGAATAAGATAGTGAGTATAGTTTTGAGGGTTAGGTCACAGGTTGTGGAGCCTAGTGTTCTCTAGTCTGCCTCATGGAGGATTTTTTTCCTACTTTTTTATTGTAATCCTGAAGAATGTAATGCACACAACACAAAATTTGCAGAATTATGAATAAAAGAGAAGAAGAGACAAATATTTGTGGACATAGCCCCTGGGGGGTGAACCATGGTAAACCTATTGTGTTAATGTGTCTGAATGATTTTTC
Organism: Picea engelmannii; assembly: GCA_009831015.1. Lineage (NCBI taxonomy): Eukaryota > Viridiplantae > Streptophyta > Pinopsida > Pinales > Pinaceae > Picea > Picea engelmannii. The sequence goes on from ML796576.1 coordinate 618,443, forward strand.
CACTATTATGTTGTTTATCAGTTAAAGAATGAATGTTAGAGTAGATTGTAACAACATGCATGCATAATTTATTAATGAATGAATACTAGATTTAAATTAATGGGTAATACTTGTAATACATGAGGAAAAGGAACAGATCACAGTCCCAATCCATTCCCTAGATATAGACATATGAGTCTTGCAGTCCCCCATAAGCTATCTTAGGTGAGACTGCATTATGCATTATGTGCACATCATTACCTTCTAGTTTACCAGGAGAGCCTATAGTTTGAAGGTTTTGTTGGAAACCTTTGAGATGAGAACCTGGGTCAGCCCAAGAATCCAACAAATGGTTATGTTGCTGGATGGGACTACACATGATAGATGGGAGGGGATTTGTTGAATAAAAATAAGGAGAATGGAAACATAGATCCATAACAAAGGCAATGATTGAAGGATGGTTATGGACAAAGGAACTCGATTTTGTGTAGAAGGACAAAAGAAACCCTAAATATACACCACACAAATATCTCAACAAATATGTGTTTAGCAACTTGGATGAAGTATTTTTATGTGAATTTTCACATCTGTTACAGGAGTCATTATTGAGGTTGAAGGAAAACCATCCTACAAATTGGATAAGATAACTAGAGTGGCATCCTATCGAGATCGTGCAGTTGTAGAAAGTCAATAATAAATTTACATGCATTGTAGATTTTTGGTTAGATAGTATTATTATAGGGTTTATCACTAAATTTGTAGTTGATACTATGAAGTCAGACACTGCTACTGAGTAGGATTTTCTGAAGGTACCGGAAGGTAGGTACATAATATCAATTTATACTTATATCAAAATTTTATTATATGACAAAGGCGTGATGACCATGGAATCATACAACTAAACCTCCCTACGTGCATGGGGGAAGCACTGAAAGGAGTCTAAGATATGGAAAGGGAGATATTTAAGGGGAAGCAGAAGGAGGCCATGGACCCAATCATGATGGACAAGGACCAAACCATGCAGATAATGGAAAAAATTGGAACGATGCATAGTGGTAGACCTTACTAATATAAGATGAATAACAAAAAGAGGGACATAGTTGATAGAGAGGGCTTGGTGAGTGATGAAGAAGAGGTAGAGGATCTTCGGTATATAGATCATATTGAGGAAATCCTACATGCAACATATGAAAGGAAAACAATAGGTCCAAGGTCAGGAATAGAAGGTAGAACTCCTGTCCAGATCACACTTAGTGTGGAACCTACAACCCCATGTGTGACTAATACACCTGAAGGAACACAAGATTTTAGACAAAAAAAATTTAGCAAAAGAGGGTTAGCAAGTCATGGATCCAATACAATACAACCAACTGGGGGTATAGGTTCAGGAAGTAGTAGTGAACTATATACACTGCGCAAAGGTAGTACTTCAACACTTTTTAAAATGGTAGGAGTAGATTCCACTATGATATTACTAGATCTTTTTGGCGGGCCATTAGAGGACCCTAAGAATCATTTATTCATTTGTGAAAATATTCAGGAATCAAGGTAGGTCACATATGAGGATACAAAAGTGGTGTATTTATATATAATACTCAGAGACCACGCGTTAGATTGGTACATGACCCTTGATGTAAGTATTCCACAAGGAGTACCAAAGACTGTCGTGGAGGTGAAAAAGTTGTTGGTAAATGAATTTCAAAATCCAAGCTCACAAGACTAGTACATGAACAAAATGATTGAGATCAGGCATAAACTAGGTGAGTTTGTATGGGATATTGATCAAAGGTTCACACATTTGAATGGTCCGTTGAAGTAATTTATTACTAACATGCATCATATGTTGTTATTTGTGAACTTACTATTACCACACTTGAAGTATCCTTTGTGACAACAAAATTTTCAAACTTGGGCAGAGGCGCTGCAAGAATACCTACAGTTGGAAGAAAACCAGTATCAACAGATAGATCTAGCAATAGAAGATCTGAAAGAGGATTTAAAGAATATGACATTTCAGTTGAACCATAACAAAGGGAAAGAGTAGAGAGAAGTTGTTTAGTGTACATTATGAAGGAAAAAATGACACCATAAGAATGAATGTCCAACCTTTGAGCAGTACTTGGCAACAAGGGTTCCAAACCACTTGCCAATAAGAGGACCATGGTGTGAAATTTGTAAGACACATGGGCATGATCCATATCATTGTCCAATGATGCAAAAGTATAAGACAATACCAACAATTTATTACTGCAATTTTTGCAAATTAGTGGGTCATGATGATAAGGGTTGTAGAATGCTCGAATTGATGACAGAGATAACTTCATATACCTATAGGGTGCAAGAAGAGGTGATGACAGGACTAGCCACACTGTAGTTAAATAATGTGCAACCACAATTCAATCCTACGTAGTGGAAATACAACAATGCACAACCACAGTATAACCAAATACCATAATACAATAAATCATGCGGAGATAGAGGTGGAGTCCAGGGCAGAGGAGGATTTGGAAGAGGTAGAGGGAAAATAGTCGGCCACAGTTTTCAACAATCAGGAAACTATGAAAGAGACTTTCCACTTCTTCTAGCGACATGTATGTATCGGTGCACAACAGACCATGACACAGAAAAATTCCCAGCATTATTGGGAAAAATTCAGGAAAAAAGGAACCAGAACAATCAGAATGTCTAGTGGATTTCGCCAGAAGCCAGGGATGATGGGAAGAACATCAACATAGTTACTCGACGATGAGCCAAGATGGGAGTCAATGTAGCAAAACAGGATCCCGCTCAACACTAGGGAGTTAAGAAGAACAATGAGCCACATAAGCATTTTGTTGCGTGGAAAGAAAAGGAGATGTTTAAGGAATCCAGACAGGAGATTATAAAAGATAAAATTGCATCTACATCAATTGTGAAGCAAATTAAAGATCCAACAAAGGACAACCTTCATAGAAAGTAAGTAACCTAAATACTTTTCTGCAATCATGTGTCAAGTTATTGAATGATCCATCATCCATTGAGGTATCATAAAACTTGCTATAAAGATGAAACACATAAGTAGAAGGGAAGTTAGAATAGAAGACAATCAGTCATCTCCATATGAGAAGAAGAACGAGTAGGGAATCAGGTTGAATTCCAACATTGGGGATTTCAATATGGGATATGTCATACTTGATTTAGGCTCTAAAGTGAATGTCTTACCTAAGAAGACATGGTATTGCATGGGGGAACCCACATTAGGATATTCACCTATCCAGTTGAAATTGGAAAATCAACATAGATTATTACCAATTGGAAGACTTAAAGGTGCAGCAGTAGACTTGGATGGAGTGTGCATTGTGGCATATTTCTAAGTTATAGAAATAGTAGATGGAACAACACCATACCCAACATTACTAGGAATGGATTGGGAATTTGATAACAAGGTTGTGATCAACATGAATACACAAAAAATAACCTTTAAATAAGGAGAGTATAAAATTATTGCACCATTGGATCCATCAGAAGGAGAAAGTTTTGTAGAGGCGACATGTTTGTACTTGGAAGAAATAAATCAATTATATAGGATTACCACGTGGGAAGAATATTATGTCAACCCAACTACAGATGGGGTACTCATCTGGAAAATTATTACATCGTGTGCCTCAGACTCAGATACAGGTATGGAGAATTTCCAGCAAAGACTGCATGAAGTCTCCAAAGGGAGGTTTGAAAGAATAGAGTGTGCAGTAAGGTGGGTCGGTATAGAGGTAAGGGAACCCCTCTCTTTTCATGATTTGAACAACCTATAAGAATTATTGAAAAACTATGAGGAAATTTTTTTGGAAAATCAGAGGTTGTTAGACCTAGATATTTCACTCAAGACAATGCCTGCAAGATGGTGGGGCGCACACAAGGGAACAATTCAATATTGGTATTAGTTTAAAAGGTTACTACACATTCGATTTGGCGCAAAATAGGGGAATAATATATTGCATAAATATGATGGGCAAGGAAGGCCAACTGAGCACATAAACAAATGCATAACACAATGGAGGTACTATAGAATGGACAATATTACAAGAGAATTTTGTAGTAACTTTCTCATTTGAGCATGAGAACCCCAATATTGATTCAGTCGTAAAGATAATATAGGGAATGATATTTTTTGAATAACCTGAGAAGGAAATTATTATAAAATATCAACAGTGGAATAGAAAGACAGTCAAAGACTTAATCTCATGTTATCATGTCGTAGAGGAAGCACTAGAAGAAGATGATCTGTGCAACATTCAGATAACAGATATTGAAGGTGAGAGAGAGGTGGAAGGTCCATATTTGGATTCATAGGCATTTTCTACACCAATTAAGGTCAAGAAGGTCAACATTTGGATAGAAGAAAACCTTAAAATGGAAAGCATTGGGGAGTATTCAAATGAGAAGACACTAGAAAGGATAACATAATTACCATGTGAATACAACGACTTATTTCCAACAACCTTTACATAGATGAAAGGAATAGAAGGTGAGCTAAGTGAGATGAAGATACCCCTAAAACTAGAGGCTAGACCTGTTAGACATAGACCTTATAGGATGAAACCAATATATAAGGAAAAAGTCAAAGACAAACTTGACCGAATGCTAGAAGTTGGTAACATATAGCCAGTGGAAGAATCTTAATGGATCAGTCCCATGGTAGTCCAGGAAAAGAAACAAGGGGGGATACGAATTTGTGTAGATCTAAGGAAATTAAATGATTTCTGCTTACATGATCCATTCCCTACCCCTTTTACGGATGAGGTCTTGGAGAATGTGGGAGGCAAGGAAGCATATTCATTCACAGATGGATTCTCAGGTTATCATCAAATTAAAATAGATCCAGAGGATTGACAAAATACTACATTCTCTATAGAATGGGGATCCTATTAGTATACAATTATTCCCTTTGGATTAAACAATGCACCAACTATATTTTCAAGGGTGGTCATAGCTACGTTTAAATATTTCATACATAAGTTCTTAGAAGTATATTTGAATGACTCGAATATTTTTAGTCTTTTGAAATATCATGTAGAAGTATTAATACTAATGTTGGATAGGTGTAGGCAATGTCATATCTCATTAAACATCAAGAAATTTATTTTCTGTACACATTTTGGGATACTGTTAGGATATGTGGTATCCAGAAAATGGTTATTGGTTGACCCTGCTAAGATTGTTGTAATTGTGAACTTACCACCATCGAGGTCAGTGCGCCAGTTAAGAGCCACACTTTGACATACAAGGTTATATAGGAATTTTATCAAGGGGTATGCACAGATTACCGTGCTGATGGAAAATTTGTTGAAGGATGCCAAATTTTAGTGGAATGAGGATTGTCAGCAGGGATTGGATACTTTGAAGGAGAAGATGGTGACAACACCTATTTTAGTGTTTCCCAATTGGGAAAATATATTTCATGTGCATGTAGATGCATCAACAATAACACTTGGAGCAATTTCGGTGTATCCAGGAGCAGGTAACTTAGATCATCCTATAGCCTTTGCAAGTAGGAAGTTATCAGACTCAGAGCATAATTACAACACAACAAAAATATAAGGTCTAGACATGGTGTATGCATTGCATAAATTCATACATTACTTATTGGGAAAGAACTTCAAAATGTTCACAGATCATTCTTTCCTCAAATATCTAGTCAACAAGCTAGTGTTTGGGGGGGGGGCAGGATCTGTAGATGGTTATTATTGTTCCAGAAATTTGATTTTGAATTAATACTTAAACCAAGGAAATTGAATGCAGGACCAGATCAATTGTCAAGGATAACCAATTTAGAAGAACATACTAACTTCGAATACAACTTCCTTGATGCATATTTATTTTCAGTTCAGATAGTTGATGAGTACTTTGCTAATATCATTGAATTCTTGAGCACAAGAGTTGTGCCAAAGAAGTTTAGTACTGTGTAGAAGAAAAATCCGGTAGTTAGAGATGTAAACTATCTATTAATTGCAAGTCATTTATACAATCTAGGAGAAGATAGAATTTTGAGAAGGTGTGTGATGGAATATGAACGACCCATTATTCTAGTAGAAGCTCATGAAGTTATATCTAGAGGACTCTATGAAGGAAAATCTACCGCATAGAAGGTATTGCGCATAGGTTTATGGTGGACAATAGTTCATAAGTATGGAAAATAATATTTCCAGAACCGTGATGTCTGTCAAAGAGTTGGAAAACCCAACATGAGGGATGAGATGCCCTTAATACCCCAAGTAACTCTTCAGGTATTTGAAAAGTGGGAAATAGATTTTGTAGGACCTATTAATCCACCAGCAAGAAGGTCATAAGAAATATACATCATTACTACGGTAGAATATTTAACCAGATGAGCAAAAGCAACATGGGTCAAGGATTGCAGTGTAAAGAAAACAATGCACTTCTTATTTGAGTAGGTGATTATAAGATTCAAATGTCAAGGGATTTTGATTTGTGACCAAGGAACCCATTTTATTAATAGTATCATCCAGGCTCTGACATAGCAGTTTGAAGTCTATAACTAGAAGAGTACACCATATCATCCTTAGGAAAATGGGACATTAGAAGCTTTCAACAAGATTTTGGAGAATGCCTTGACAATTATTTTTAATGTGAACAGAGATGATTTGGATTTAAAAATACCAATAATATTATGGGCATACAGGACTATATTCAAGAATATGAAAGGACAAACACCATTCAGATTGGTGTATGGACAAGAAGCAATGGTGCCATTAGAATTTTTGGTACCCAGTCTGCACGTGGAAACAATTACAAATATGATAGAAAGAGGTACAGTACAAGAAAGGTTAAGTCAACTTATGGAACTAGGAGAAGACAAGATTCTAGAAAGATTCCACCAATAGGTACAGAAATCAAGGGATAAATCTTGACATGAAAGACACATAAAGAAGAAGATATTTAAGGAGGGAGATCTAGTTCTCCTCTATGAAAATAAATTTTTGCAACATCCCGGTAAGTTTAGAATGTATTGGCTAGGGCCATATGAAGTGAAGCATGTCACAAATGGAGGATTTGTGCAGCTAAAGGACTTGAGAGGAACATAAATGAAAGGAATGGTGAATGGTAGTTGAATGAAACTATATAGGTACATTCGACCTACTAACTCTTAGTAGTTACAACACAGTAAGGAAGCCACGTCTATAGTGTACCATAGTAGAAATTAGGAAATAAAACTTATGAAAAGACATAAAAAGTAGAAAAAAGAAGATAAAAATAGAAAAATGAAGAAAAATCCAAAAAGAAGTAATTAAGAGGAATAAGTGATTCAAGAATGACATTGTGTAGCAAATGGTGTGACATAATTGGGAAGACTATGTGTAGAGAAAATTGGACACTACACAAATGACCAGAAAAAGTGAAAAATACAACTGAACATTAATGATCGGGTCTATAAAAATGGAAACACACGAGAAATTTTGACACTTAGCCAGTTTTGAGAGAATAGAGAGCTTAAGAGCACAACCTAGGTGAAATTGTGTGAGGAAGGTAGCAATTGACGACTCATCATACAACATGACACCTCCAAAGGTTAGCGCCCCAATGCAATATGTTAGGGTTACTCGATAGTCTAGAAGAAGGAAGGAAAGAATGACAGATCCTGAGGATGTTGTAGAGTTGGAGGACGTCACAACCTCAATGACATAATCAATCACCTCGACCAAGGTAGAGGAAGAAACATGGATGGATGCACAATTCAAAATGGGTTAGAGCTTAGAAAACCCTAATGGCAATGCAAACCCAAACCCTAACCCAAAAAAACCTGTATAACCTGAGGGAATTAAAGGACAACAATAGAGACATGTCGCATAGGAGGTTTTGGTTGAGGATATTACAAAATAGCCAAAGAATGAAGGAGAGGATGAAGAAACAAAAGAAACAATGACATAAGGCTACCCAGCCATTGGCCATAAAATAAAGGTGTCGGATGCAGCATATATCACACTCCCTTACATCACATATGTCATGGTCATAGTGGAAGATATATTGGGGAAGGTGCCAAAGTTGAGATACGTCGACCATGATGTTCGAGATGTGGCAAAGTTTCCATACCTTGCATAGGAAACTTATTTGGAGGAAATGGGGGAGATAGGACCCTTAGGAAGACCCATCTTGGATCCCACAAAGTGGATAACAGGGCTATATAATTTGGGTATCAAGAAACTGTTGGATATATCACATTTTTGGCAAGGTAATAATGTAGGACTATGTGTCAAACAACTCTTGACCAGGGTACATGGAGGTATCCCATGGATGGATAGGCCAGTCCCCATTGACATTGAATTGATTGCCAAGATTACAAGGTTTCCCACTAATGGTGCACAACCCAAAGAGTACCCGCAGAATAAAGCATGAGAAAAGGAAATTATAGAAATAGTGAAAGAATAGTTTGGAACAAATAGGGGGAACCAGGGTATAGTCATAAAATACATCAACGACGTCGTGACGAGGTTTGCCATCAAGATAATGGATTGCAAATTGCTGAGGAAGTACATAAATGAAGAGGCCCCAACATGAGTCATAGAAGTAGCCACACAGTGCACAAAAGGAGTGGTGTTTAGCATGGGTCCATACCTATTAAACTAGTTTTTGATTGACTGCATGGATGCATAGGATAATGGAACTGAGTTCCATTATTCCTGGCTCCGCATACTCATAGCTTTGGTAGGTTGGAAGGAACCAAAGTTCTCATCTTTTGTAATTAGGAAGGGGAAGTGCTATGCAGCAAGATATGAAACCCTATGGCAAGCTGAGGACAATAAGAATCAACAAGCAAAAAACATAGTGTTTTCCATGTTTCTAGAAGACATGCAACAAAAAACAACAAATGTGTGGAGGATTCCTATTGAGGTGGTCCAGGAGAATGAAGGTATTTCCATGTTTAAGGAATCCAAACATCACATGTGGATCCAGGCCACAAGGGACCCAAAGAAAAACTGCTTGGAAATGCGATAATTCACAACACAGGAGGAGTCAATTGGATTTCCAAAGACTGGGTCATGAAGTGGAAGGTGCCAACAACATAGAAATAAGTTAAACAAAAGGTACAAGTAGAGGAAGACACATTGAAAAATACAAGTAGTCCAACTAAAAATATTAGAAAGGTTGCAGAGTGCGCTCAAGCATCAGGAAGTAACGCAACAACAAAAAATACCAAGAAGAAAGAAATAGTGTCAAGGGAAGAAGTCAAGGGAGATGAAAAGAATGGAGAAATGTCTCAACCCAAAGAGGAGGATGCATAGAAGAATAATATTGGGGCGCAACCCTCACAGATGAAGAGAAATACAACGCAAGACGATGAAACACAAAATAAAATAAAATACCATGAGAAGCCTCCAGTAATCAAAATTATAGAGGATGATGTCGATTTAGTGGTAGAAAAAGTCCAAGATAGAGGAGAATATGCCATATGCGTAGCAGAGACACAAAGGGAGGAGATCATGGATAAGTTTGTGGAAGTCCATGATACTCTACAAAGTTTGTATATTCCTATAGTGAAGCAATTTATAGTGCAATAGATAGAGAAGACACGACAAGCACCTATGCAAAAGGAACATGAATAAACAGTTTAGATAATGGTGAAGGGAAGCGACAGCTTGAAGGTTACACAAAAGATGCTGAGAATAGATGAGGAGACAACACAGAAGTCATTTGGGGACATATAACAAATAGAGATGGTTATGTCACAGATACCTGCAAAGGAACTATATGTATTACAAGCAAGTGTGATGCAAGAAGTCCAATCCAAAACCCCCACGCAAATTCTACTAACTTATAAGTTGGTAGGGAGGTCACAGAAGTGTTACAAATTACTTGTGATTAGTTGATTCTAAAGAAGGAGGAGAAGAGATGCGCAGAAAAAATAGAAAATGGACTGATAGAAGTCTGTAACATCATACCAGACTACGCATAGGAGAAGGAAGTCACACCAGAAGGAAAGTTTCATAGGATTATGTAACTCATGGAGAAATACAAATATGAGATCACATAACTCATGGAAAATTGACTCCTACTATGCCCCCATAATTCAAAGATCAAAAACAACATGAGGCTACTACGCACATCGACAATGTTGCATAGGAAGCTAAGGTGGTGGAAGAACTATATGACAAGATTTCTCAAATGTGGACCAGCATGGAAGAAGATGAGAATATACAACAAATAGACTAGAATAAAGCGAGGATAATTGCGGACATTCAGGACTTAAAGCAAAAGCAGAAGGAAATGGCCATCTTAGAGAGGATGATGAGTGCACATGATATGAAAAACCTATAGGAAGAGATGAAGGCTGCATAGGATGAAAATCAAGAAAGACAGACTCAGTTGGATCCATTACAGCAGGAAGCAGAGGGGATGACAAAGATTATACAGGCAGAGAAGGGGAAAATAGATCAAATACATGCAAAGTGTAGAGAAGTGTTGGCAGATCACATTACAACGTAGAGTGTGGAAAAGTTGGAAGAGAAAATCACACAAGTTAAAGAGAAATTCACTCAATTGGTAAAGGTGTTCCAGTAGTTGCAGCTAGCAATCCAGAATGTAAACTAAGGATGAGTGGCTTGGGACAAGCCACATATCAATGTTGGGGGCCTGTTGGAGTAGGCCTATTTTGGGAGAGAAAAGACTATTTTTGGGTGTAGGCCTATTTTGGGAAATAAAATCATATTTTTGGAGCACGCACCATATGTGGCGGAAACACAACATGAAAAAGATGAAGGAAAATCAACATGCAGAAGATGAAGGAAAAGTAGCATGCAAAAGATGGAGGAAACGAAGTGTGGCGCACATGCAGACACAACTATCCATGTTAGGGTAAGGGTTTTGGATATGAACATAATGACTATGAGACAATCGAATAGCATAAATAAAGGCCTAGGAGGTCTAGTAGAGGTTGGTAGTTGGTCGAGGAAATATAGTTTGGTCTGAATATGCTAGTGAGTAGGGTTTTGAGAATTAGGACATAGGATGTGGAGCCTGGTGTGGTCTATTCCACATCACGGAGGATACTTGCCCTACTTTTTTATTGTAATCCTAAATAATGTACTACGTGTAGCACATATTTTGAAAAATGATGAATAAAAGAGTAGAAGAGACAAATCTTTGTGGAGGCAGACCCAAGGGGAGTGAACCATGATAAACCTATTGTGTTAATGTGTTTGAATGATTATTCCAATGCTATTTTGTTTATCAGTTAAATAATGAATGTTAGGATAGATTATAACGTCATGCATGGATAGTTAATTAATGAATGAATACTAGTTTTAAATGAATGGGTAATAATTGTGATGCATGAGGAAAATGAACATATCAGAGTCCCAATCCCTTTCCTAGCTGCAAACATCCGATTCTTGCAGTCCCCCATAAGCTATCTTGGGTGATATTGTGTTGTGAATTATGTGCATAGAGTTGCCTTCTGGTTTACCAAGAGGGTCGATACTTTGAGGGTTTTTTTGGAAACCTTTGAGATCAGAACCTAGGTCATCCCAACCATCCAATATAAGGAAAAATTGGAGGTTTAAATATTAATTCCTCCGATGTAAATCGGAGGAGTTGATAACAAGTTGTCTTATGGGCATCGGACGAGTTAGTGTCAAAGTCTCTTATTTTGTTTCGGGGAATTTCATGCTAAGGATTCCAAGCAAGGTTAAGAGTTGATTGAAATAGCTCTAATCAGAATAGTTGAGGACAACTCTTTCGCTGTGAATCAAAGGATTTGACTCCAATTTCTCTGATAACACATCATAGGAGTTGAGCCTTGACCTTCCGAGATGTAGAAAATCAGTGAAGTTACTTAGAACTCATCCAATCATATTAGAGGAGTTAACAAGAACTCTTCTAATATGATAGGAATAGTTACAACTAAGTGGACCAATTAAGAAGTGAATGGTGTAAGAGGTTGTTTATAAATCCTCCAATCATATCAGAGGATTTGAAAATAACTCCTCTGATATGATCAAAGGATCTACCAAGAAATATTCCGATGGAGAAAAAGAGGGCCATGATTTCAGTTTCCGAAGCTGGACAGATAATACAAACCTAGTCCCAAGTCTTGTGCTCTAAATGGAAGTTTAGATTAAGTTTTACGAGTGTCATTGATAATATCCTTGGGAAACAAACCATTTATTAGGGTTCATCTCTTTTCCCAAGCACTCTCAGTGTTATCTAGGCTAGAAGGGATGTGAAAACCCTAACATTGTGAAGGTAAAAAGGGGGGGGGGGACAATAGATAAATGGCATTGGTTGCAGAGGGGGAAGGAGAGATGAAAGAAGGTATGAAAAATAAAATAAATGAAAACAAAGAAGAATTCTAACCCTATAAAGGGAAGAACACATTGAGACATCCCTGGAAACATTTATTAACTACATGGAAGACCCAGATAGGTTGTGAGTGTGAACATGAAGGACGTGTTCTCAATATGGAGTGAAATTTCTTCCTATATACACCTTAGAGAAATAATGGGAAGTTGGTGCTACTAGGTAAATATAAAGAAATCAGTGACTTGGCATTTAATGCAATAGTTTATATTAATGATCAAAGGAATTGGGACTAATTCCTCTAAACACATCGACAAACTTAGAGGGAAATCCTTCGATGGACATTAGAGGAGTTTGAGCCAACTCCTCTTATTCCATCAGAGGTGTTGGAGGAAACTTGTGTGATAGATAAGGCTTACCGGAGGGAGTGAGGGGAAATCCTTCAATGTAAATCAGAGGAGTTAAAGGGAACTACTATGATGTACATCATAGGAGTTAGAAGAAACTTTGTCTATTTCTCCCAAACTTGCTCAAAAAAGGATTTTCAAGTACTTCCTTTTTCCAGTGTTTTCTTAAGGCAAGTAGGACTTCCCAAAATGGATTGAGGTAAAGAGAGAGGTCACTAGAAGTATTTTTTCAAAACATATAAAATAAGGGTCTCTGCTTTCTCAAAAGGGAAATTGCAATGGAATGAAGGAAAATGGAGGGTGGTAGTGCCTGTCACAACAAATGGTGACACAATGGGCGAAGCCCTAAATCTATGTAAGATGATATCCACACATATTTAGGGGGAAATTTTCACTTATAATGTACACTCTCAAGATAGAAAAAATAGGTCCCATAGCTTGGATTCTAAGAGAATGTAGATAATACGAAGAAGGGTTTAGACCTTACCTTTGACCATATTTCCTTCAAATTATTTATTATTCATATGATAAATGATTGAAGGAGAAGTTGTAAGGAATATGACAGAAACAAAACATCAGGAATGTTGAGAATATAAGTTATATTTCATTTCTCTGGTGTTGCTCTACTTCTAATGAGTGTCCATAGCCCTAATGGAGTCACCCCGATGTCACAAGCCTTTCTCTATTTCTAGCGGGCATCCATATCCCTGGTGGAGATACTTGCATGTCCCGTGTGATCTGGAAATCCTTTACCTTTTATAAAATTTTAATCTCTTTTTTTTAGAGAGAGGTGGATGGGGGGATTCCAGTTATCCATTAAAGGCACTAGGGATGACACATGTGATAGTGATATTTTCTAACTTGATTATAGATGAGCAAAATTCCTGAGTTATGTTTTCCAAAATACTACAGACATATTTTCCAAACCATTTTCTTTCAGTTCACCCAATGCAACATTTTTTTCTTAAGTAGAGGTCCTTGGTTCTCTATTTCATTGTATTTTTATCCTATATTGATAAGCTATGTTCCTCCACTAAATATGAATTGAGGAGATGCACAACAAGGATTACACAGTTGGGGTGATATGTGGATTAAACACCATGTCATAGAATTGTCAGGATATCAACACTAGATGTGCTACGAATTAAATATATGACCAGGTCTAAGGTACTAGAAACTCAAAATAGGGGTAGTATTTTTTAAGAAGGATCTGAAAATCTAAACAAAAAAATATACTGGAAAACAAATAAAAAACAAGCAAAAATAAAAACAAAAAAATATACTGGGAAACAAACAGAAAACAAGAAAAAAAAATAAATAAATAAAGGAGAAAACGGTAAAGGTCAAAAGTTTATTTATGTACAAGGGAACAACAACCTTGAAGGCTAACTGATATAGTGCTTAATTATTTTCCCATTAATGGGGAGAGAATCAACTTCCCCTTAAAGGTTTTGCAACCAGAAGGTACCTTGGCCAATCTTTTACTTGATAACATAAGGACCAAGCCAAAGTTGTTGGAACTTCGAATGTTTCAATTTATCTTTGTGTGTCTTGTCCCACTTGAGGACTAAGTCTGTTGGTGAGTTTCAAACTTGCTTATGTCTTTAGTGTGACTTTCTTCAAGGTTTAACAATGTATCGATACGTCATTGAATGATGGGGAACTCTCTTCCTCGAGACTATTGTGTGAGTTGGAGGGAAGGAAGAGAGATGTTTGAGGAGAAGACAACTTATTTCCCATAAACAAGGAAGTATGGTGAAGTCCCTATGGATGCCTTAGGGGTGAAATGATCATCTAAGAGGGAATTTGATAAGGCATTGTGCCAATTTCTCTAGTGATCGACCACGGTCCGTTTGAGGATGTAGATTATGTTTTTGTTGGTGGATTCTGCTTGAACATTACATTGAAGGTATTAGCTGGTTGACTATTTCAAAATAATCCCTTTCTCTAATGTAAACTCAAATAATTTTAAATATGAAAAATAATTTGTGTTATCAAACACTAGAGAGTTATGAATTCTAAACCTTGTGATGATGTATTATTCAAGAAAAATAATCATTGCCTCTTCATCTACTTTGACCAGTTGTATTGCTTCAATCCAACATGTAAGATAATAGGTAGATGTTAGAATGTACTTGTGTTTCTTGGAGGAGTGGGGATTAATCTCACCAATGATATCAAGTCCCCATTATTTCAAAAGGTTCTTCTACAACCACATGTTGTAGAGGGATAACATCTTTGTTTTCTCTTCCCACAACTTTCTGGCATGCTTCGTAGATTCTTGAATATGCATGGGAATATTTGAAGAGCATGGGATAGTAATATCCATATCTCAACACTTGTGGGTTGTTGTGTCTCATGAAAAATGGACACCATTTGGTCCATCATACATGTCCTTCAGGACCTTATCAACATCTTATTTCTCAAGGCATATGAGTAACAATCCATCATAGTTCTTTCTAAATAATATTCCATGCGACAAATAATATCGTAAGGATTTCAATTGGAGTGCCCTCTTATGATTAGCATTAAGGTGATATGGGGCTATGCCATGCTAGAGGTAATATTTGATATTGTTATAATATGATCCTTCAATGGATGGGATGTATGGAACTTTTTGTGTATACATTTTTGGTTCATATTTCCACTCGTCTTCTTCTTGATCTTCGTCACTTATGTCTTGTGTCACTAGTTTGCATAGGCCTTGAACTTTCACAATATTGGTTGGTTTCAAATCAAGGTCATATTCTTGTAAGGCTTTCATTTGATTTCCTTGAGTTCTCTTTGAACAAAAAGAGGCCTGACCTCTAGGTGAGGGATGATGAATTTTGTATGATTTTTTAGAATATAGGCTCTGAACTATTGAATATCTTTATGGAGAACAAAATATTTCTTATCCACCGGGGGGTAGTTCAACTCATCACCTTGTAATCTAGTTCTCATGAATGCAACAAGATATTCGTTTCCTTTCTCATCTTTCTGTGTGATCATTGTTTCTATGGAGTGATCAAATGCAAATGTATATAGAAAAAAATCCTTGGTAAAATATGGACTTTCCAGAGATGGGGCAGTGGCTATGGAAGCTTTGATATTCTCAAATGATTCTTTATCTACTGTTGTCCATTTAAAATGGACATCTTTCTTGATCATTCTTTGAAGTGGATTTACAATATTAGAAAAATATGGAATGATTCTTCTCACAAAATTAATTCTTCCAAAGAATGACTGCATTGATTTCTTGATATGAGGTGGAGGAATTTGTAGAATGGATTTTTTCCTTTCCGGTTCCACTTAAATGTCATCTGTGTAGATCACATGTCCTAGTAAAATGCCTTCTGAAACAACAAACATAGTTTTCTTGGGATTCAAAGAAATCATATATCTTCTACATCTTTCAAATATCTTCTTTAGATGCTTGGGATGGTATTCCCTCTTCTTTGAGTAAATAGTAACATCATCAAGGTAAACCACCGCACTTTGACTGGTTAGTATTTTAAAATATATATCCATTGCCCTTTGAAAAGTATCTCTCACTTTCATCAAACCGAAGTGAATTCTTTTGTAAGCATGTGTTCCCCACTTGGTCCAGAATGTAGTTTTTAATCCATTGGGTTCTGCCATGAGAACCTGATTGTATTCTAAAAACCCATCTAATAGAGAAAAAAACTCATATCCAGAGACAAGTTGGATGATTTTCTCCATTGGGGGAATGGGGTAGTTGTCTTTGTCAGAAGCACTATTTATATTTCCGAAATATATGAAAATGTTGATTTCTCCTAACTTCTTCCTTACGAGAACCATGTTAGAAACCCAAGTTGAATGTCACACCTTAAAAATGATTCAGGAATCTAACAGTTTCTTTAATTCTTTCTATATAACATGCTTGATAGTCAGATGTACCTTTTTGAGCTTCTGCAGGAATGGCTTGATACCCTCTTTAATAGGGATCGCATGTTGTATTATTTGGGTACCATGTTTTCAAATCATCACAAGTCCAAGCAAAAACATCTATATACTTATTGAACAGTTCGGTGAATCTGTTGTTTTTCGTGTCTAAACAATAGGTGCCTAGATTCAGATATTTAGGTTGTTCAAATGTTCCAATATTTACCAAGAAATGCATCATAGTCGAACTGTTGGTATTTGGGTTGGTCGACCTCTTGAACTTGGATTGAAAATCGAATAATTTCTCAAGAGTTAAAACAGTCTTCGACACACAATTAGTCTTTACCTTGTTTTCTTATTATTTATAGGTTTGTAACTTTTGCTCATGTGTTTCATCATCGATCACTGCATCTTGGAAAGTGTCTGAACAAGTGAGAAAATTAATAATTTGAGTTGAACTATTGAATACTCTCCAATTTGTGATGTTGTCTAGTATGGAGGGCCTGAAAATCATTTCAACCGAAAAACAATCATCAAGGGGCATGAACCTAGATTTCAGATTGGCCAATATATATGCATCTATATTTGGATCACAAAGTATATAAGTAATATTAAATGTGTCAAAAGAGTAAATAAAATTCCATACCTCTTGTTGATATTCCTTTAGATGTAGGGGTAGGCAATGACTGGTATTTGTTACCTATCAAAATATGATTCAGGAGTCACCAAACACCTTAAGATATTTCCCCTTGATATTGATGGCCTTTTTAAGACCTTGAATTAAGGCTTCATATTCAGTGGTGTTGTTGGTGCACTATGTTAGTCACCATTAAAATTTTTAAGTGAAATCAAGATTTCAGGATCTAGTGAGACTCTGTACCGGTTTGGAAAGCTTGATAAACTAGAAAAGAGGCTAAATATGGCAAGAAATAGCTAAATATGGCAGGAGCTCTAAGATGATGGGGCTCGATGCGTCATGGATCATGAACTCTCAATATCAATAGTCAAGGATGATTTTGGGGGGAGAAGTTGCGCTGGGGTTAATTTTGGAGAGCGGGCCCAAAACTTAAACCATGGTTTTCATTTGGGGTTACGTGGCGCCATCAAGTGCATTTCGAGGTGAAAAGTGGGTTTCCCCAAACCAATTTCTCATGCCCCCGAAAAATAGAAAAGTATAAAAGAGAGGTTGGTCATTTATTTTATTCTATTTTGAATGTTGGACCGTTAAAACCTTGGCACAAACCCCATCTTTCAACTACAGTTCAATAGTACACCAATTGCATGCCATTTCTTCTCATTTCCAAGTATTTTTCATCACAACCATGGATCCTATCATAACCTTAGTAACAAAACAAGATCCTATGGCGAATGAAGAAGCCCTAATTGACCCGGATTCAGATGTTTTTGATACCACGATCACTATTTCTCCTATATATGTGTCTAGAAGCAACCTATTTGATAAAGTAGGAGTGTGTATACCATTCCTTGAAGCAGTCCAGGACACCATAGTCCCTTATCATGTCGAAATTCCTTTCCCTTTTCCCAAATTTACAGGTTGGTGCGTCGAACAATATTCCCATGAAGAAAGAGTCATTGTGAATAAACAAGGGTCCGAGGTCATGTGTAGGGTACAGAGTCTTTCAATTTGAGAGTCCCTTGGTATACCTGAGTCTTTTTCCGCAATTTTTTAACCTTTCAATGAAGAAAATCTAATTACGGTATATAGAGAATGTCCCTCAGAAGTCCAAGATTTGTTTTTACAGAAAATTGTCCAACCTGAAAATTTTTCAGAGAGTCTGTCTTTGTCAATGAATGTTAATATAATGATTATTGAATTCTAATGGGTATTCTCCCTTTTGAGTCAATTTTTAGGTCTAGACAATGAAAAATATGTAGTTGAAGTCATGCTCGATTTTGTTTTGACCTTTTTTTAAGTCAGAGTCTGGTATGTCAGTCTGTATAAGTTTTGATCAATTTATAGTTGATAACATCAATAAACAACTATTGAATTTTCGATCTCTAAGACATTTAAGATACTACACATAATTGTTGAAGATTTTCCTGGAAACCAATAAGAGATAATTTCCTGAAGCAACATTTGTATCAACTGAATGTAAAAGGATTACATTGCTTATCTTCATAAACAAAGTCATGTCCATAGTTTACAATTTGATTTTCAATACCAACCTACCTAGAGTTTTGGATGACATGAAGTGTTATCTACAACCAAATCCAGAGAACAGAGTGGGGGATTGGTTACTATTCATGCACTCAACTGTAATCTGGGTTTATGGTTTTCATGAATCCCCTTATCTATTGCCTATTTTTCTGACCCCTAAAATATTTTCCCTTGAATTCTTCAGGAAACTAATTATATCTGAGAGAGATCATTTCGCGAAGTTGCACAAAGACTCCAACCTCAAGTTCTCTTTTATCATTGGCCCCTTCATTGTCAAATCTAGATAATGTTTATCTCAAGTTTAGGAAAAGATCAAAGAGTTTGGTTTTACACAGCTATAGGGAATAAGATATGATCCACACCAAATCATATCCAAGAGAATATTGATGGAAAAACAGGCCCCTTATGAGCATGAACAAGTTGAGGTTTTTGATAAACTCACAAATCTATAAGTTTGTGTTGATATGGAAGCAATCTTGCAACAAACTGAAACATAACAAGTGGACGCAACCCTGCAAAAAAGCCAAATACAACAAACTTCTCAGAAATTGATAGGCAAAGTTCCTAAGATAAGTTCTTACAACAAGAGACACAGTTCAGATGCCTTGGGAATCAGTGATCAACAAACTTCCCCAAAGAATATGGACATTACACAGTCTCCAAAAATAGTGGATTTAGAAGAGGAAGAGCCTAGAGAACAAGTAAATCTAGATATGGTGGAAAGTGGCACTAGCACTATGGAGGTTGAAAAGGAAAGAAAACTCCAAATTGAAGGCAACTCAAGAACCTTTAGCAGCAAGAAATATGTCTTTGATAGAACATCTGAGGAAGTTTATCAATCTAAAGAATATTTGGCAAAACAGTGTGTTGAGAAGGGAAACATAGCTCTGGGTGAGATGAGGGATTTAGTCCATGAAGTGGAAAATATTTCTCAGCATAAATCTTCTCTGTCAACGGTAAGAGATGTTAAAAATAGGACCTTTAACATTGCAGTTGCAGATGAAGACAAAGTCTCTGAGATAAAGATAAGATATGACAACATCAGTGCTCCAAACAAGGTAAAATTTCATAAGCATACCATTGATATGTTGTATTCTGATTATTTGAGTTTAAGCTTGAAGAATTCAAAGTTGTCATCTTATGCAATGAAATTGGAAGGGAAGTTGAGGCAAGAAAAAGCATCTAGAAAATCTTGGTAGACTCAGGTCAAGAGGTTGGAATCTGAAGACCCCCAAGGGTTGAAAACCTCATTGGATGAGAAAGACAAATTAATTCAAAGTTTGAATAAGAAACTGAAAATGTCTGCTACAGAGCATCCAAAAACAACAGAATTGGTTTCTATAGAACAAGAAAAGGAAACACTTTCTCAAGAGGAATTGGACTACAAGGCTAGGGCGTTGTAGCTAGAACGAGAAAAGGTGAAGTGGTCACAAGAGCAAACAAAATTGATAAACAAGGTTGTAGTTGTACCTCCTGCGGCAGAAGCTGGGTCAAACACTGAAGGAATTTTCTAGGCTATGTCACAAGTTAGCCTGAAAGAAGGAGAAATCAAAGGGATAAAAGGAAGCATAGATAAATTGAAGTAGGAGATGCAGACAAAGGATGAAAGAATGGCTCAATTTCAAAAGGAGAATGAAGTCTTGTAGGAAAGGATAGATAAATTGAAGATGATATTAAGAGGCAAAGGAATTTTGTAGGGAGGAAATAATATCATCTGGGACTCTATAGTTGCTAAAGCTGCCAAGTTCAGAGTATATTTGAATTTCATTAATGATAAATACAACATAGTCATCAAAACCAGAAGCAGGTGCTCTGTTGTGAATGAAACTTTAGCAAAGAAACCATTAGAATGGGCCCAAAACTCCATAAATATACTCAAATACATTCCTACTACATACCTTCAGTCAATTGGAGTTAAATATAGAACTACGTTGATTATCTGGGCTAGGAGGGTTATTGCTAAACATAACCTATTGAAATCAGTCCAAACCAAGGCAACACAGATGGAGCAAAGTTTGCAAGAGTTCAAGGATTTGTTTGATGAATTGTTTATCAAAGGAATTCCACCATTTTGGGATGGCAAGGGAAAACTATATGATCAGGAAGAATACAATGCTCACCTAACTCGGTGCAGAATGGATCACTCCAAGTTCGAAACCCTCGAGGAAAATTTGAAGGGAGCTACATTAGTGGAGCATCTGATCACATGCTTTGAAATTATGAATCAGTTCAAAGCAGTCAAACTGGGACTACCAGTCATGTCATATGCTTCTTGCATTGACCTGGAGATCCTAATAAAGGAAATGATAGATTATGATATCCCTTCATACTTGAAATAGAAGGAGATAGTACAGTTGGGTAAGACAAAGTGCAGTTTCCCAGGGTCCAGTAGATGATGGCTAGATGTCACTAAAGATGATAGATCATGTGGAAGACCAGAGAAGAACAAGTGGAAAAGAATGAGAATGAAGCACCAGAGGAGCCAGAGACCGGGATAACAAAATGTTTTCCTGTTGATCATTGAAATCGGTTTCAAAACCGAAATTATTCCTTGTAATCATTGTAATCGGTTTTGAAACCCAAACGTTTCTTTGAAATTATTATAATCAATTTTAAAAATTGAACGTTTCATTTTAATCATTGTAATCAGTTTCAAACCAAAGGAGCTTAGCTTGTATAAATATTAGGAGTTCTTAATGTATTGGGAGTTTCCAGAAGTGCAAGGACATGATTTTAGCCATTTGGAATTTGAATGTAATTTTCTAAAGTTGAATAGAATACACATGCAAAAATCTTGAAGTTTCCATGAAAAGATTCTAATGGTGGTGTTCTGAGTTTTGTCTTCTCTCTTTATATGTATTTCTTGTATTTTTTATTTCATTTACATTGTCTTTTGTTTAAATTGGATGGTTAAAGGCCCAAAATTCATCTTGTGATGCTCTCGTCTTAAGAAATTTAAACTATGTTAAGTTCTTCCTAATTAAGTCAGAATCCATTTATTCAATTCTCTGATATAGTTATATGTTTTTCCTTTCTTCTTACACTCTGCAAATTACAATTTACAACTCAGATTTATCGCCTCATTTAACCTTTATCCTCTGGAGAGTTCTATAGACCAGTGAATGCTTCCATTCATTTCAGAAGTTTGACTCCATAGCCCTAAATGTACCTCCCCTTCCTTGCCAACAAAATTATAAAAAACCCTTCAAAGAAACAAAACCTAGACAGTGATTTGTTAAAGAAAACTCATCTATTAAATACCAAGTGAGAGGAGAGAGCCCTCTCTGAGTTGAGCAGGATAGTACCCAGATCTAAATTAGTTTGTAGGTTACCTCTATCATTTGTTTTATCAGTCGAACAAATTTACAGAGTGCTAACACATTCAAACTCTAGGCAACATGATATGAGAATTTTACCTTGCCCAGGATCAATTAGGAGACATCCTACTCTGGCTCCATATTGTGTCCTAGATCCATCGAAGATCATAGTCCACATGTCAGGAATCTTTATTTTGTTTGTTGAACTAAATATTAGGTTATTTAATAATGTACAAGAGCTATTATGAGTTCATGGGTGAAGTTCAAATTGTAGATCTGGTGGTATTTCAGATGTATGCCCCTCATAACAGTCTTAGTCAGTCTCAAAAAAATAATTACCCAAGATGAAATGTTAAAAATTTATGGATTCGTTATTACCTTCCAATTCCTTCATTGTGTGCTTCATGTGGGCCTCATTATTTAATTGAATTTGATTCGCCTTACCCTTCTATGGAAACCATAGGTGATACCAATCGATATAAAAGTAGCCTTGAAGTTTGGCTAATGAATCTCTTCATAACAGTAAACCATAACTCTTTGGTATATAAACAACGACGATATATCTTCTTTGATGCACCCTAGGATTAGATGCAAGCCTAATCAATACATCCTTTATTTCTCCCTTTACTTTAATGTTGGAATGTTGCTCAATATTGAGAGGGGGGGGAGGGTGAGTCAGTTTTTCTTCTTTTTTCACAATTTTCAATTATTTAATTATTAAAACTATTAACCATAAAAATTGATCAACAATAAAGTATAGTACACATAATTTTAAATGTAATAATCATAAAATTTATATTTCTTTTACAAGCTACAACTTGTAGGAGACACCAATATCCCTTATTTTGAGCACCAACTCAAGGAGACACCAATCCCCTCTTTTCAAGCACCAACTTGAGGAAGATTCAACTCCTTGTAGATCAGGCTCTAGCTTGTAAAGGACTCCAATCCTCTATTTTAAAGAAACAACTTGAGGAAGTTGCAAATCCATGTTTTTTAGGCTCCAACCTATAGAGGAATCTAATCCTCCCTTGCTCCTCCCTTCCACCCTCACTTCATGTGAATATTACAAATTTTAATTTCTTCCTTGGACTCTGCCTCTATTTTGATCTTTTGAATTATCTTCCAGAGACACTCCTCTTCTTCACCATATTTCTCTTTTTATGTAGTCTTCCAAAAGGTGTATGACATTGAACCAATGTGTCTCTTTATAAAAGATAAAATGAACCATTGTGTCATTTCATTGTATTAATAAAATAACAATAATGTTTTCATTTTCATTAAGAACAGATTTCCTCCTTTGTTGATTATTATATTTAAAAAACTCTTCAATTACAATTTGTAAGCCCATTTGCATCTATATAATTTACATACCTTATGAGTCAATCATAGGTATGGATTAACTCTTCTATTTCAATCTTGCACTACCACTTCATCCTAGATTCTTCAAGAGATTATATTTGAGATGTAGTTTTCTCTATAGTCCCTTTCTTGTATTGAACATTGGGTAGGTGATAATTTTGTGGCCCCTTTTACCATAAGACTAAACGATGTGACCAATAGCTAGTTAAACAAATCACAAGGCCTGTTCTATACTCTATCCCATAGGTACTTCTTCTCTTTTCACCAAGTGACCATACATTATGACCGGGTGTTATCTCCATTAGCACTTTATCCCATCACCACTTCATATTCCATATGACTTTGTCCTATGCCCGAGAGCGAACACACATAATGATTATTTTGGTGTTTAAACAAATCCATAGTTCAAATTTAATCAACCGTTGAGTGGACAGTCCACATGAATTTCTCATTTGAAACATGGACTCGAATTATTCCCAAACCAAAATGTGATACAACTTGATGCTGACACGTGGAAATTTAAATTTAGCATAATGTTGCTTCACATCCACCCTTGGTAATGAACATTCATGCTATTTCAAATGTGAATTTGATTCGATCCATCTTATCATGCTTCCATTTTGATCCAATGATCAACGTTGATTTCTAGATTTGATGATTCTTGGGACTTTGGTCCAGTGATCTAATTATCACTATGAGATTTATTTCATTTTTCTCACACCTATAATGATGATCAGAGCATCAATCCTTACAATAAAAGGATGAATTAAAATCTCATGTATATTAGGATCATGTCTCTTTTGATTCTTGTATTTCTTTAGCAATTTATGTAGAAAACTGCTTAGAGGGTTTAAATTACTTCCGAAGATGATATCATCCACCTATACTACAACAATAATCATATTCTGATTTTCAATTTTAGTAGAAAGATTATTGTCAGTAGATCCTATTTTGTATCCTTTTTGTTGTAGATGATTATCAAATCTTGAAAACCATGCTATGGGAGCTTGTTTGAGACCATACAATGCTTTATTTAATTTACAAACATAACCTTTATTCTCTGATAACATAAATCCTTCATGATTTTCTATATAAACTTTTTCCTCTAAATTTCCATTTAAGAATGTTGATTTGACATCCATTTGATATATTTTAAATTTTTTAAAGCATGAAAATTACAACAACATTCTAATAGATTCTAATCTGGATAATGGGGAAAATGTTTCTTCAAAGTCAAATCCTTCTACTTGAGCATATCCTTTTAACACCAATCTTGATTTATTCCTTATAACTTGACCATATTCATTAACTTTATTTTTAAAAATCCATTTGGTCCCAACCACATTTTTTTCTTTAGGTCTTGGGACTAGCTCTAAGGTATGATTTTTCTCTATTTGATGAAGCACTTAATTTAAGGCTTTGATCCAGCCTTCATCTTTGTTGGCCTCTACATATTTTTTGGGTTCTATTAGGGAGATTATTTCTTATTCTGATTCATATGTTAGCTTTCTTCTTGTTTCAACTCTAGCACTTTTGTTGCCTATGATTTGACTTTCAACATGATTTATTTGTTCTCTGCTTGATGGTGCTTTTGAATATTGTCTTGGTGATTCTTCCTCTTCCTTTTCTTATTCACTTTGTCATTCATCCTCTTGTATTTCTATAATTTCTTCTTCATCATCATCATGTTTTCTCCTTTCATCAAATAGTAAATTATCTTGAGATTTGATTCTTCTTGATTTTAGATCATCCACTTTTACATTTTCACTTTCCACAATTTTGTGCAGCCTCATTTTAGAGCATTTGTAGAATTTTTTGTTGGATGAGTAACCATAAAATATTCTTTCATATGATCTAAAATCAAATTTTCCTAGGTTATCATCATCTCTCTTAATATAGCATTTTCTCCCAAAGAATTTGAAGTGTTTAACTGATGTTTGTCTGTGAAACCACAACTCATATTGTGTCTTGTCATGGTTAACTCTAATTTGTTCTCTGTTAAGCGTTTAGACTACTATATACACTTCTTCTCTCCAATATATATCTAAGATTTTCACTTCATTTAACATAGTTATGGATGCTTCTTGAACAATTCTATTTTTTCTCTCAGTAACTCCATTTTTTCAAGGAGTTCTCAGATCTAAAAAGTGCATTTTAATTCCATGAGTTTAAAAAAACTTGTTAAACTCATTTGAGGTAAATTCCCCTCCATTTTCTGATCTTAGGCACTTGATTTTGAGATCAGTCTCATTTTCAACATGTTCTTTGAAGACTTTAAATTTTTCGAATGCTTCTTATTTCTCTTTGAGAAAGGATACCCAGGTCATTCTTGTATAGTCATGAATGAATAAAATGAAGAAATGTTCACCTTGTATTATCTTAGTTCTTGTTGGTCCACATAGGTCAATATGAACAAGTTCTAATGGTTTTGATGTAGAGTATTATTTTTTCTTGAATCTTACCTGTGTTTACTTTCCTTGTTGACAGTGATTACAAACAGAGTTTGAAGGCATTATAATCTTTGGCATATATTTCACAGCTTCCTTTTTACTAAATTTTATCAAGTTATCAAAGCTTATGTGTCCCATTATTCTGTTCCATAGCCAAATTCCATCTATTTGGCCCATGTAACATTTTTCTTCTTCTTCTATGTTTAATATATATACATCTCTTGGTATCCTTGGTGAAACATCCACTAATTTTCCTGAGCCTTCTTTTCCTTGATAGCATGTTTGGCTCACATTGAGGAGATTAGGATTCAAATTTTCAACTAATAGTACATTTTCTACTTTAGCTCTATTATTTCCCAGACTAACTGTACCCTTTCCAATTATCTTGGAAAAGACATCATCTCCAAAAGTGACCCATCATTTTTCTTTCCTTTTCATACTAAGGAATTTGTCTTTTATCTCATGGCATATGCTTTGAACATCCATTTCCAACATACCATTGGCTTCTTTTATTTTTAGCATATAATGATACCTTACACTCTGTCTCCTTTTCTTTCCATGTCTTTTTTATGATTTTCTTCTTGAATGTTAGAAGTCTTCATGGGATGCTTAAGTAGTCTAGAATCACTAGCTTTGCGATCATAATTGTTGCATTTGTAGCATTCAACATTGTAATCTTGTAATGGAAAGAATTCATTATAGTTTTTATTCCCTTGATTATTATTATTCTTGTTGTTCTTATAACCATATCTTTGAACACTTTTATGATTGTTCTTTCCATAAGCTCTACATTGTAATGCCTTATGCCCAAAATTATTGTAAGAGAAGCAATAACTCTTGTAATTGTATTCCTTATGTATTCATTTTCTTTTGAAATGAGAGAAGATTTATGTTTATTAGAATCAATATTTATTTTTATTTCTTCCTTTTTGAAAGAACTCTTAAGGGCGGCTGCATAACTTCTTGGATTTTTATCAGTTTCACTAGATGTAAATTTTGATACTTTGTTGGTTTTCCTTTGATCATAACCCAGTCCAATCTTATTGCTTGATGATATTTAATTGTTAAGAATATCATCCAATATTTTTGAACTGTTTTCAAACTTTGATTGGTTGTTTCCTTTCTCAAGTTCCCTTTTTATAAAATCAATTTCAGCCTCTAGTTTTTCACAGTCTTTTTTTTTTCATTGAGTTGTTTACATATGAATTGTTTAATTCATTTAGTTTCTTGGAGTTGATTTTTCAAATCATTCATGATTTGTTTTGATTCCTTGATGGTTTTTGAAGCTTACCTTTCTCTTTATTTTTGTTCTTCTTCATATTATAATAATTGTTCTCTTAATGATTTATTCTTCCTTTTTATATTTTCTTAGTTCTCGGAGAGCACTAATAAGTTCTTCTTGAAGGTATACTTATCCTTCAACTTTAGAGTTTCCTTCATTATCATCAACAACATGATATTGATTTTATATTCCCATAAATAGTAGTTATGTCTTGTCATCTTCACTCATGTCATATGAATTATTGTCTTCTTTGGGGTAAACGAGTTTTCTTTTTCTTATATAATTTCTTCTTATTTCCATTTTTTCCTCCTTTTAAGTTCTTTATGGATATGCGTTTCTTCATCATTACTATCCTCCTTCTTGGGATAGGGACATTTGGAGAAAACATTCCCAATTTTTCCACAATTGAAACATTTGAGAGGTAACTTCCCTTTGTATTTCCTCGACCCTTTCTTGAGTTTCATTATAAAGTTATCCTCTTCTTCATATGATATGTCTAAGTGATTTTTACTTGGAACATGATCATGGTTCTGGGTTTCATTTGATGATTTAAAGGTTGTTTCCACTTGTTGGCAAAGGGGCAGACCCGGGGTTCAGCTTCAAGAGTGCACCAACAAGCCCTAGCTACTGGCTCTTTCGGCAACACCTGAGAGGAAGATGTAGTCTCACCTGAAGCAACTATGTGGGGGTTGCATGACAGGGATGTCTACAACCAAAAGGAATGTAAAGTGGGTTCAAAGTGATCGACACACAACAATCTAGTATTCGTTATCTTCCTAGGATCTACTGCTCAAGATATATCTATCAGATCTAACATAGTCATGCAATAGCAGTATACCAATAACAAAGAACATAACACCAATCACACATACAACACAAGATATAAATGGTTCACCCTCTCTCTAGGGCTACGGCCATAGAACTATGCTTTATAATGTAGTAAGATGAAGCATATAGTTCTTGTCTATGCTCTCAGTTACCAGATATTCTTTCTTCTCCTCTCTGTCTCTCCCCTTCCTATGCACCCAACTGCAGGACTTGACATTCACACCCAGCTAAAGATCTTACAATATAGAAGGCTCTCCTACTCAACACTTCTCTCTCACTCAATATTACTTACTTGATCACACAATGACAAAGACAACAACAATGATATTGGCATCAACAACCCAACCCAGGTCCTTTAGAACTCTATTTATGCATTACAATAGCTCACTAACATCCTTAGGTCGAAACCTAGGTGTCATAAACCCTATATGCCAAAACCCTAGGTGTCTAAAACCCTAGGTCATTTTGACCCGCATTTTCAAGGCTTTGCTAGATTGTCTTTCCTTCCTTCTCATGTTGTGCTCCAAAGCATCCAATGGTGGATTTTTCCACTTGCTGATTTTTCCACGATCCTTCTTTCTTATGAATATGTCGTCCTCGATCTACTTGTTCAACAACTTGCTTCCTTTTACTTCACTCCATCTTTTCTTCTCTTTTGCTCACTTCAACCTGGTAACAATCATTGTTTCTTCTGCGTAATTCATATTTTTCCTTTTCTTCCTCAATCTTCACTTACTTTCATAACCAAGGGCTAATAGGCCCCCAACACTCACATGTGACTCGTCCCGAGGCACTTCAGATCTGACCTTTCTGTTTTACTTCGACTTCAGACTGCACAGTGTAGCCTTTTCTTTCTGCTCTATGCCTCCTCTCCTTCCTTCCTTGTGCATATTTTCTTTTCTTTGTCTGGTACCCAGTTTCAAATACACCTAGTACCTATACCCTTTTCCTTATTCTTTTACTTAGAACTGCGGGGCAATAGGTTGTCATAATATAATTTCAACAAGCTCCCATTCATTAATCCTTCCTTCCATTCTCCTTTCAAAGTCTTCAACTGCGTATCTCCTCCTTCTGTAACATAGGTGATCTCATATGGCCCGATCCAATGTATTCTGAACTTCCAAGGATGTTTTATGAACTTACTGTCATATACCAGTACTAGATCACCTTGTTTAAATGCCTTCTTCTTTATGTGCCTATCATGATAGGCTTTCTCTCTTTCTTTATGTATCTGCTGATGGAATCCTACAATAAATCTGCCTTCTTCGAGTTATACCAACTGTGCGAGCCTTTCTTGAGCAACAACAGCGTCATCAATGTCTATAAAGGTAGCAATACTTAGGCTTGGTACCAAATATTCCATTGTAACAACAGCTTCAACACCATAAACCAACTTGAAAGGGGTCTACATTGTTAATTTTTTGTAAGTGGTTCTATAGGGCCATAGTACTGCTAGTACTTTTAAATCCTAGTCATCCCTGTTTAGACTGTAAATATTCGTCAACATTGTCTCCAAAATCTTGTTGAATGCTTCCACTATCCCATTTGCTTGTGGATCGTAAGGTATGTTTTTTTGATGGTGGATTGTAAATTCCTCAGTCAAGTCTTCAACAGTCTTATTTATGAAATGTGTTTCTTGATCACTCATAAGGTTCTTTGGGAATCCAAAAATGGTTATGATGTCATCAAATATGAAGCACACAACTATAGTTTCACTACAGTACTTAAATTCTCTTGCTTCAGCCCATATCGTCAAGTACTTTTTTGCTACAATTATGTACCTTGCTCTTATTCACTTTCCTGGTGGCTTTAGAGGTCCCACGAAGTCAATGGCCCATTTCTCAAATTCTTGTAGGGTCATATGTTGTGCTAATGGGATTCCATCTCTTCTGGATGATTTCCCAACTCTTTGGCATACATCGCAGGCTCTGTAATAGTCTTTAGCATCTCTGTGTAAGGTAGGCCACCAAAGGCCAGCTCTAAGAACCTAATGCACAGTTGCTTTCCATGCATAATTTCCTCCTGCGATGCCTTCGTGACCTTCTCCAAGGATCAATGGTCTCTCTGACTCCATAACACACCTTCTCAATATCTCATTAGGTCCCATCTTGTATATTTGTCTAGCTATAAGTGAAATGTCTTCAACGTGCACTACTAGCTGTTTCTTCTATGGAATTGTAGATTCGCTAGGTGCCATTCCTGTTGACAAGAACTGGACTATCTCTATGAAGTGATCATCAATATTTATAATGGCCAATAACTATGCATTCGATAGTGCATCCTCCAAACTGGTCGGCTCTTCTCCATGCCCCAACCTCGACAAGTGGTTAGGACCTTTGTTCATTCTTCCTGGATTTACTATGATCTCAAAGTCATATTATTGAAATAGCAGAAGCCATCTACATATTCTCCCCCCCAACACTGGCTTGCTGACTAGTTATTTCAGCGCAAAGTGATCAGTAAACATTTTAAAGTTTCCTCCCAACAAGTAGTGGTGAAATTTCTACAGCGCATACACCATGGCTAAACCCTCTCACTTGGTAGTGGTGTAATTGATCTTAGGAATTAATAGCTTCCTACTAGAAAAGGCTAACATATGTTCAATATATCCTTCCCTAGGTTGTGCTAACACTGCTCCTAAAGCAATAGAAGACGCATCAACATGCACATGAAACTCCTTGCTCCAATCTAGAAAAAACAGAATAGGCACAGTAACCATTTTCTATTTTAGTGTGTCGAAGCTCTACTGACACTCTTCCATCCAACTAAAATGACAATCTTTCTTCAAAATCTTCTCCATGGGTGTTGTAATATGGGGATATCCTTTAATGAACTTCCTCTAGTATCTAGTATGTCCCAACGTAGTGCATAGTTGTTTGATTGAAGTAGGAGGGGGTAGATCAACTATAATTGCAATTTTAGATGGATTGACTAGCAGTCCCTTATTACATACAATATGACCTAACAACACTCCAAATGGTGAGAAGAAGATGCATTTTTTCAGATTCAAGGCAATTTGACACTGCTTGCATTTGTCCAACATTAGCCTTTCAATATGATTTTTCAATAAACTAAAAATAGTCGAATCACCAAAATATGCTTCTAGAAATTTATGAAGAAACTCCTTGAATGATTTGACCACCACCCTGGAAAATATGGTTGGGACATTCTTCAATCCAAATGGAATCACTATATACTTATAAGACCCCCATTCTGTTGCAAATGTGGTTTTATGACGATCTTCCTTCTCAATTCGGATCTAATGGTATCCCGAGAATCCATCTGTAAAAGAGTATACCTCCTAGCCTCCCAAATTATTTAATACTTCATCAGTGAATGGCGTAGGGAAGGGGTCATGCAAACATGCATCGTTCAGATTCCTGAGATCTACATAGATCCTGATATCTCCTGTATTCTTTTCTTTCACTACCATAGGTCTAATCCATTCTGATTCTTCGACAGGTTCTATAATTCATGCTTCCAACATTCTGTCGAGCTCAATCTTCACTTTCTCCTTATATTTAGGGTTCAATATGTAGGCTCTCTATTTAACTAGTCTTGCATATGGTTTCAAAGGGATCCTCATCTCTCCCATAGGCCCTTTAATTCCCTTCATACCAGTGAACTTGGTTGGAAACAAGCCATGATATCTATGCAGTAATTCTATTATCTTGTCAATAGTAATAACATCCCAATAATCTCTAACATTTGCAAGCTTCAGTGTCTTCTCTCTTCCAATATTGACCTTCTTAATATTGATTGGTTGTCCAATGAATGGTAACTCAACTCCTGGTCCTTCCACATCTCTTTGGGCTTCTGTTTCTGCAATGTTCACATTTCTTGGATCATTGTCTTCATCAGCAATGATGTTGTAATAGCCTTGCAGTTTCTGGAGAGGTGTAGTACATTCATCCTCTTCTTGCTCCAAAGGGAGGTTAGATGCCTCCTTGAATACTTTATGTCTTAAAATCTACAATTCTTGATCTACTGAAGGATATTGACTTTCAAATAACAAGGTAGTTACAAAATTTTGAGTCATACCTTCCCAATCTGCAGTGATGAGGCACAACTCTGCTTGAAGGTACCATTTGATAGGTGTCATTTCCAGTGTGTTAATGAATTTGTGCACCCACTGCTCTTGAGGAATGTTTATCTGGGTTGCTTCACAACTTTTCACATGGTCCTATGAGCAGCTTCGACCTGTGTATCAAAATTCGCATCCTTCTACTTGTGCTGAGAACCACGCTGTCATCAAGGTACGATATTGTACCCATTCTATGATATTGTTTTTGTGTGTCCCCCACCATCTTGCTAGGGTTTCTTTCAGGGCCTCATCCATTGCCAACAATCTTTGTTGCATTGGTACACTTTATTCAAAGTCCGAAAAGAAGGTTTCTAAAGGATTCAGACCATCAAAGGTGGGTAAGTTACTTATTGTTGTGCCGATCCAATGAACTTCTCTAGTTAATCTAGCACATATTCTTGTAGACACTTCATACATTTTATTTTGCTAGTTTTCCAGTGCTTCTTTCGATTCTGATGAACATGCACTGTCACCTCGCCAGCTTAGGTTTCCATCGGGCATAGGATTAATGTAATCCTGTTGTCTGGTTGTTAGTTTGTATATGTTTTCCAGTTCATATGCATGGTCTTCTTCTCTGATGGGATCTGTGTATCGTTGACCTACATCTGTATCTAAGGGTGCAATGACCATAAGGCCATCTCTTTCAAACTTCATACATATTTTATTTAATTCAACCATAGTGGAATTATTGAAATCCCAATCAATTCGTAACAGTGCAAGGTAATGACAACTATCATCAACTATCTCAATTACCTCAAAATCAACAAACATTCTTACTCCATCAATTTCCACAAGGACATGTTCCAATCATCGAAAGGGGTTGACATCTTGTTGATTAGCCATCCTGAGCCTGATAGAGGAATAGATCAACTCTGGTTTTCCCATCAGTGCCCAAGTTTTCTTCATCATGACATTGACCTCCGACCCTAAGTTGAGGACCACATACTCTATATCATACTCTTCTATTTGAGCATTCAAGTGCAATTCCTTATTTGTCCTTCTCTTTTTAGAAATTTGGTGTACTGCCCTATTCAGTAAGGGGTCTATCTTTCCTAGCTCATACTATCTAATTAAACTTTGTAACTCTTGTACAACACTTTCATCTTGAATCAACTTAATGCAATTATATGAAAATTCCATCATCTTTCTTACCTCTTTTCCTTATTTTGGCGAAGTAGACTGATCGAATTCCAGAGGCATTCCATATTCTCTTACTTCTGGCCATGTCTTTGATGAAGAGCCTTGGTATTCTCTAAACTCTTATCTTTCCTCCTCAAATATATGTCTTTCTTTATTTGCATCAAAAGTTTGGGTCTTCTCTGCATCTTTCCTGACTCCTAAGTCTTATGTAGTCTTCCCTAGGGCCAGTCTGTCTTCTCCTATAACAGTGCCTCCTCTATTTATAACAACGACTCTATGGTCTTCTCTACGTGGTTCAGCATATATCAGTTGCACTTGCGGGTTTTGCTGAGGTCCTTTTCTTTCCTAAATCTTAGCCAGCAATGTTGGACATTCCTCGATAACATGCTCGAAGGAGTTTCAATAGATGCAAGTGGTACAAGGGTTTTGACAGTCCCTTGCTAGGTGTTCTGGCTGTGTGCAGTTATAACAGATTATCTGTCCTTGACCTCAACCCATACCTCCTCCTCCTCCTCCTCTGAATCCATCGCGAGGATTGAACTTTCCTCTCCCAGGGGTGTTATACTGCATAGTGTTTCCTTCTTACTGTACTTTGCCTTGAATTTTGTATATGTCTCTTGACCTTTCATGCATGAGATCGTAAGCTATACAATCCCTATCATCATGTCCCATGAACTTACAAAATGTGGAATACAATTTTGTGGGTGTTTGAACATATTTTTTCATGTAATAGCACTCACTAGGGCGATGTCTATTTCTGCATACCTCGCACCAGGGTAAGGTGACTTGCTTCAAAGGGATCAGAGCTCGAGAGGCCAAGTATTAATGGAATAGGGGATAGTTTTTCTTGTCATGGCCTTCTAATCTACACCTAACACACCAGATGTCTTCTATTTTATCTTTTCCCTTGTCGTTTTTCATATCTTCGACCACTCTTTGTTTTGTTCATTTGGGATCTGAAAAGTCAATCGACATGTTAAGGTCTTGAATCTTTGATTGAATTACCAAATGGGTTCGGCTACCTTCCTCTTGATCTCTTTCAGCTTTGTAATACATTGTGATTCTAATTTGGGTTTCTTGAATTCTGCAATCAACACATTCTTGATCTAATTCAACGACTTAGGCTGTGCAAGTCCTTGGACAAGCTTCATGTACCAACTTAGTGCGCAATCCCTGAGGCTAGTACTAAATTGGGTTCTTTTAACAGCTTCGTTGGTGACATTCTTAATATTCCATACGGATTCACATAGGAACCAGTGTTGATCAGGGTCTTCATACCCATCTCCCCTAAAGATAGGGAGCCTCATCTCATCTTCCATAGATCTTCCTAGGTTTCCTAGGTTTCCTGTCTGAGTAAATGTTGAACTACTAGTAATAGTACTCTGAGGACTCTGGTGACTCTGAATATTCTGATTGCTCAGTGATTCTAAAACAAAAGGAGGCATAGTAGTACTTACTTCAGCATTTTGCACAGTTCCTGAAGTTTCTAGCTTGTCCTGGTGAGGTTCTTCAACTTTTCGTTTCTCTTCCCTAGTGGGTTCTAAATGCTCTTCGTCCGTCAGGTCTTCCTCTTCTCCACTGTAGAAACCCTCATCCCTGTATTTCTTCTTGAATAGGTTCTCAAGATGAACTTCTCTAAACTCTCTCCCACTGCGTGTATTTCTAGCTTATGTGTCATTGTTGCTATCTGAATCCCTGAACATTAGCTTTTCTAGATCCGACCAATCCACTATATCTTCAAGATGTTCTTCTCATGTAATAGAATCTTGATCCTCAGCTTCAAAAAATGTAAAAATTTTCCTTTGGGTCCCTTCAAGAAATATCTCTCAGCCTGGCTATATGACTCCACTCTATCAACAACAAACTCGGTGATGTACTCTCCAATGGTGCTATCAAACCAGTGATCTACTACTCATGACACGACGTTATCGACTCTCTTGACCTTATTGATCAGTGATGACATCCAAACCATAGGAGGTCTATTTTTGATCTCAAACTGGGTATCTTCTAACCTAGATAACTACTCATATAGCTCCTGATGGATTCCTCCAAAGAAAATCTTGTGTTTATCAGTAAAGATATATCTCTCCAACCAATCCTCTATACTAAGATTAGGGTTCTTGTTCTGGGCTTCAATGAAGTCCTTCTCTTGATCCTCTATCCACTTTTGAATTTTTTTCTTTGATGGAAACCACCTTGACATTCCTCAAGAATATTCTTGTCTCGGCAATGAAACCATTTGTTGGCATAGGGGCAGACCCAGGGTTCAGCTCCAAGAGCGTACCAACAAGCCCTAGCTACTGGCCCTTTGAAAAGAACCTACGAGGCAGATGCAGTCTCACCTGAAGAAACTATGTGGGGGTTGTAGGACAGATATGTCTACAACCAGAAGGAATGTATAGTGGGTTCAAAGTGATAGACACACAACAATCTAGTATTCTTTATCTTCCTAGGATCTATTATGCAATATATATCTATCATATCTAACACAGTCATGCAATAGAAGTATACCAATAACAAAGAATAGAACACCAATCACACATACAACACAAGATATACATGGTTCACCCTCTCTCTAGGGCTACTTCCATAGAACTGTGCTTTATAATGTAGTAAGATGAAGCATACAGTTCTTGTCTATGCTCCCAGCTAGAAGATCTTCTTTCTTCTCCTCTTTGTCTCTCCCCTTCCTTCACACCCATCTGTAGGACTTGACATTCGCACCTAGATGAAGATCTTACAATACAGAAGGCTCTCCTACTCAACACTTCTCTCTCACTCAATATTACTCACTCAATCACACAATGACAAAGACAACAACAATGATCCTGACATCAAAAACCCAACCCAGGTCCTTTAGACCTCTATTTATGCATTAAAATATCTCACTGACATCCTTAGGTTGAAACCTAGGTGTCACAAACCCTAGATGCCAAAACCTTAGGTCAATTTGACTTGCATTTTCAGGGCTTCTCCAACCTATCTTTCCTTCCTTCTCACGTGATTCTCCAAAGAATCCAATGGTGGATTTTTCCACTTGCTGAGTTTTCCACAATCCTTATTTCTTGTTGATATGTCATCCTCGATCTCCTCGTTCAATGGCTTGCTTCCTTTTACTTCACTTAATCTTTTCTTCTCTTTTTCTCACTTCGACCCAGTAATAGTGACTGTGTCTTCCGTATAGTTCACATTTTTCCTTTTCTTCCTCGATCTTTTCTTACTTTCATAACCAAGGGCCAACGTCCCTTTTGATGGCCTTTCTTTCCTTGTTCTCATTTCATAGGCTATAAGAATCTCATGGCGTTAATCCATTGTAAGCTTGTAAATGTCTTCTCTATCTTCCAAAGTAGATAGCTTGGCATCATATATCATTGGTAATTATCTCAACACTTTTTGGAAAATATTTATGTCTTTTAACTCTTCTCCCAGTGCTCTAATTGAATTGACGATTTCATCCAATCTTTGAAGATATTCTGCAATGTTTTCTTCCTCTTTCATCTTCAAAATGTAAAACTTCCCTTTGTATGTTTGAATT
Organism: Picea engelmannii; assembly: GCA_009831015.1. Lineage (NCBI taxonomy): Eukaryota > Viridiplantae > Streptophyta > Pinopsida > Pinales > Pinaceae > Picea > Picea engelmannii. The sequence continues at coordinate 655,182 of ML796576.1, forward strand.
TTTTCTTTCTCAAATTTTCCACCTCCTTCATAGATGATTCTAATTTTGTCCCAAATTTATTTTTTTGATTTACAATGCATCACTTTTACAAATATAGAGTTTTCTAATCCACCCAGAATTGCATTAACATCCCTTGAATAATTATTGTAGTGTTTCTTTGCAGTTTTGTTTGAAGGTGCAGTGTAACCATTTACCAAAGATAATAAAACATCACAACGAAGGTCCATCAAATAAATTTTCATCCTTATACTCCAAAATGCATAATAGTTTCCTTTGAACAATGGTTCTCTGTTAGAGGACATTCCTCCGTGTTGATATATTGTGAGTTCTCATGAATCTTCCTTCCAATGATTAGACTGTGGTGAAGGAACCTACTCTGATACCAATTGTTGGAATGTTGTTCAATACTAAGAGGGGGGATTGAATCAATATTTCTTGTTTTTCACAATTTTAATCAATTCTTTAATTATTAAAATTATTAGCCATAACAATTGATCAATGAGAATGTACACTACACACAATTTTGAATGCAACAATCATAAAATTTATATTTCTTTTATAAGTTACAACTTGTAGGAGACACCAACCTCCCTTGTTTTGAGAACCAACTCAAGGAGACAACAATCCCCTATTTTCAAGCACCAACTTAAGTAATTTTCAACTCCCTATAGATCAGGCTCCAACCTGTAGAGGACTCTAATCCTCTACTTTCAAGAAACAACTTGAGAAAGCTGCAACTCCCTGTTTTTCAAGCTCCAACCTATAGAGGACTCTAACCCTCCCTTGCTCCTCCCTTCGACCCTCACTTCATGTGCATATTGCAAACTTTAATTTATTCCTTGGACTCTGTCTCTGTTGTGACCTTCTTAATTAACTTCCAGAGACACTCCTCTTCTTCACAATATTTATTTGTTTATATAGTCTTCCAAAAGGTGTATGACATTGAACCAATGTGTCTCTTTGTAAAATAGAAAATGAACCATTGTTCCTTTTCATTTTATTAATAAAATAACAATAATTTT
>ML796576.1:656303-682672 GCA_009831015.1 Picea engelmannii
TCGAAGAGGCCTGTGAACATTGCTATCTGAATCAAGTGCTATTTCTGTTCAAGTGCTATTTCTGTTGCTATTTCGTATATCATTTCTGTGTATTGTGAAGATTATGCTGGATATTTTACTGTTATTCTGTTATTTCTAGCATTACGTTCCTGTTCTACATATTTTATATATCTGGTATCTTGCAGTCGGTCACAAAAAATGGAGACACATTGGGTGAAGCCTTGGATCTCTGCAAAATGATGTCCATTCATAATTTTATTAGGAAGGAAACTCCATCACACAAAATCATAAGGGAGACAAGATAGGTCCCATGAATTGCATATTAAAAAACCAAGGTGATTCAAAGAGGGGTGAGACCTGTTCAAATTTAATAGATTTGTTTCAAACTTATATCGAACTTTATGGTGAATGGCTGAAGGGAAGATGTAGGCAGTAAAGTAGAAACGAAACATCAAGAATGTTGAGAATACAAGTATAATGCATTTCTTTGGTGTTTCTCAACTACTAGAGAGTGTCCATAGTCCTGATGGATTCACCTCGGTGTCAGAAGCCTTTCTTTGGTGCTAGAGAGCATCCATAGCCCTGACGAAGATACTTGCATGTCCCATGTGATATGGAAAGCCTTTCCCCAATCCTTTACCTTTTATAATATTTGATGCTCTTTTGTTTAGAGATACAGGTGAATGGGGGGAGTCCAGATAACCTTTAAAGGAACTAGGGATGAAACCTGTGATGGTGAGATATACCAACTTGATTATAAATGAGAAAAATTCTCGAGCCGTGATTCCTAACCTACTTCAAAAATTTCATCCAGACCATTTCATTTATCTTTCATAACATGGAAATATGTTGTTTAATTTAGTCTCTTTTCTCCCTGTTTTCCCAGTGTCTCTTCATATTGACAAGATACATTCCTCCATCATATCGTAACTTGTGATAGTGTGCAAAGGGTTTGCATGTTTGGGGAGAAAAGTAGAATTGACATCATATTACATAGATGTTTAGGCCCTCTGCACCGAATGTGATATGTTTAAGAATGTGACTTGCTTCTGGTTGCGAGAACTCCAAAATCACAAGGGCATCCAACAAGAAGAACAAGGTAAAACTAGTAATCAAACAGATCAAGAAAAATCAAACTAACTAAGTAAACAAAAGAAAAAGCAAAAAACTATAAACAAGTTTTATTTATGTACACATGACCAATAACCTCAATGCCTAACTTATATAATTTTTTAGGAATTTTCCATTTATAGGGAGAGATTCTATTTCTCCCTGAAGGTTTTGTAATCAAAAAGTGCCTTGGCTAATTTTTTCTTTGTTAAGGTAAGGGCCAAGCCAATTGTTTTGAAATTTCAAATGTTTCGCTTTATCTTCATGTGGCTTATCCCATTTCAGGACTAGGTCCCCAACTTGGAATTCTTTCTCACCCTCATATTTCTTATCAAACCAACATTTTATTGTTTGTTGGTGAGCTTAAAACTTGGTTTTGGTCTTGTCACATATTTTTTCAAGGTTCAACAAGGTATTTATACGACTTTGGATGATTGGGAATTATCTGCCTTGGGACAGTAGTGTAAGTTGGAGAGAAGGCAGGTAAATGTTCTAGGGTAACACAACTTATTTTCCATACACAAGAAAATAGGATGATGTTTCGATGGAAGCTTTTGGGGTGACACGATCCACCCAAATAGAATTTTGTAATGCATTGTGCCAATTTCTCTGGTGATCAACCATGGTTCTCTTTATGATACATATCATGTTTTTGTTTGTGGATTCTGCCAGGCCATTTCCTTGGGGGTAATAGTTAGTCGAATACTTTAAAATAATCCCCTTTTCAAATGCATACTTAGATAATTTCAAAGATGAAAAATAAGTAGCGTTATCAAATACTAAATAGTTAGGAATACCAAACCTCATGATAATGTGTTTCTCAAGAAAATTTATCACTACTTCCTCATACACTTTGACTAAAGGGATTGCTTTGATCCAACATGTGAAATAATCAATTGCGGTCAAAATATACTTGTGTTTTTTGGATGAATGAGGATTTATCTCACCAATAATATCTAGGCCCCACTACATGAAGGGTTCCTCCATTGCTACATGTTGGAGACGAAAAGAGGCTTTACGTTCCCTCCTTGCAAATTTTTGACATGCTTCGCAAATTCTTGAGTACATGTGAGCATCCTTGAAGAGGGTGGACCAGTAGTATCCATCTCTTAGCACCTTGTGAAATGTTGTGTCTCCTGAGAAATGTCCACCATCTGGTCCATCATGCATATCCTTTAGTACCTTGTCAACGTCTTGTCTTTCAAGGAATCTGAGTAACACTCCATCGTAATTATTTCTAAACAAGATGCCATGTAATAATTGGTACTGCAAATATTTCAACCTCAACACTCTTTTTTTCTTAGCCTTTAGATGGTTTGGAGTGGTGCCATGTTGTAGATAATACTTAAGATCATTGCAAAATGATACTTTAATAACTGGAACATATCTAACTTGCTGAGTATACATTATCGGTTCATATTTCCAACCATGCTCCTCTTGTTCTTCAACATCAACTCCTTGCGTCACTAATTTAAACAATCTTTTACCTTTCACGATATTGGCTGGTTTAAATTTGAGGTCATACTCTTGCATATTTGTCATCCAATTTCCTTATCTTTCACCAAATTCCTTTTGAACGAATAAGGATCTCACTTCTGGGTGTGGGATGATGACTTTGGTGTGATTTTTTAAGATATACGGTCTAAACTGCTTGATTTCTTTATGGACAACAAATGCTTTCTTTTCCAACGAAGGATAATTCAATTCAACACCTTGTAACCTAGTGCTCATAAAAGAAACAAGGTATTTGTCTCCTTTTTCATCCTTTTTCATGAGTACTGCTGCTAGTGAATGCTCAGATGCAAATGTATATAGCAGGAAATCTTTTGAAAAATCATGACTCCGAAGAGATGGTGCATTGTCTATAGTGGTTTTAATATTTTCAAATGATTCCTTTTCCAAAGGAGTCCATTTTAATTGCACATCCTTTTTCATCATATTTTGTAAAGGTTTTACAATTTCAGCAAAGTCTCGATTGAATCTTCGAACGAAATTGAATCTACCGAAAAAATATTGCATGGAACTCTTGTTGTGCAGTGGAGAAATTTGGAAAATGGCTTTGGTTCTCTCCAGATCCACTGAAATTCCTTCTTTTGAAACAAAGTGTCCCAATAAAATTCCTTCTAAAAAAATGAATACGGTTTTATTGGGATTAAGTGAAATTCTGTATTTTCTACAACGCTTGAAAATATTCTTGAGATATTTTGGGTGGTCTTTTTATTTTTTGAATAAATGGTAACATCATCAAGGTAAACCACCACGCTTTGATGAATTAATCCTTTGAAATAAATTTCCATTTTCCTCTGAAAGGTATCTCCTATGTTAATAAGATCAAAATTCATTCTTCTATAAGAATAAGTTCCCCGCTTAGTTCAAAAAGTGGACTTTAATCGATCTGGTTCTGCCACACGAACTTGGTTGTATCCTAAAAATCCATCTAGTAGGAAGAATAGTTGAGATCCATAAAAAAGTTGCAATATTTGTTCAATTGGGGGGATTGGATAGTTATCTTTGCCGAAAGTGTGATTTAGATTTTTGAAATCTAGACAGATTCTTATTTCTCCCTACTTTTTCTTTACGAGCACCATATTAGATACCCAAGATGAATGTCTTACTTTAAAATTTATTTGGGCATCTAATAACTTCTTGAGTTCCTTTTGTATAAGAGGTTCGAGAGTAGGATGTATCTTTCTAAGATTCTGCTGAAATGACTTGATCCCCTCTTTGATGGGAATTACATGTATTATTCTTGTATCATAAGTATTCAAGTCATCATATGTCTAGGAAAAAACATCTCGATACTTTTTAAATAATTCTGTGAATGTTTTTTTTTTTTGAATCTAAAGAAGATGTACCTAGGTTATTCAGATGTTCCCAGGTTGACCAAGAAATGAATCATCATAGAGATATTGGTCTTTGTATTAGTTGGCCTCCTAAACTTAGACTGTAAATCAAATAACTTTTCAAGAGTCAAAACATTTTTTGGAACACAATTTGTCTTGACCTTATTAGTTTCTTTTCGATAAGATTGCAACTCTTGTTGATGTAGCTCATCATCGATCACTGAGTCTTGGAACGCCTTCGAACTAGTAAGGAAGTTGACAATCTGAGAATCAAAGTCGAATACTCTCCAACTTGTGATGTTGTCAGGTATAGATGGCCTAAACATCAGTTCAACCGAAAAACCATCGTCAGGAGGCAAACCTAGATGTTGCATTGACCAAAATATCAACATATACATTTTGATCATGGGGTATAGAATTAATATTAAGTGCATAAAATGAATAAATAAGATTACATACCTCTTGCTGATAGGATTTCAGATGTTAAGACAAGAAATGAATAGTATTTTTTACCTGTCGAACTATGATCTTCGAGTCACCAAACACTTTCATATGTTTTACCTTGAGGTCAATGGTTGTTTTTAGGCCTTTCACTAAGGCTTCATATTCAACAGTGTTGTTGGTGCATTAGAACTCTAAATGACATGATATGAGCATTTTTTCTTGGTTGGGGTCGATCAATACACATCCTATGCCGACTCCATCCTTTGTTTTAGAAACGTCAAAGAACATGGTCCACATATCAGTGATGTTAGTTTGTTTAGTCAAACTAAATCCTAAGTTAGTAAGTATGAGATATGCATCATTATGTACTCATGGGCGGAGGCTTGATTGTAGTTCAGATGGTATTTTAGAAGTTTGATCTTTGTATCAACCATAATCAGTCTCGAAAAAATAATTTCCCAATATGGAATGAGCAAAGCTAATGGGCTCATTTTTACCTTCTAATTTTGTCACTGCGTGTTTCTTGTGTGCTTCACTATTAACCCAGATTTGATTCACTATTTGTGTGCTTCGCTATTAACCCAAACCAATCAATAGAGAAATAACCTTAAAGTTTAGTTGACCAATATTTTCTCAAGAGAAAACCATAACTTTTTGGAATGTCTACTACAACTATATCTATAGTATGATGAACCCTTGGATCAGATGACAGACTAATTAACACATCCCTGAGTTCCCATTTTACTTTAACATCTATCATATCTAATTGGATAATCATGATTTTTTTTATTTGTGGGACATCTTTTATTTTTTGGCGAACATAAAAATGCATGACATTGGAAAAGGCACTAGAATCTTCCAAACAATTATGTACATTGAAATTAAAAATTTCATTATTAAGCAGAAAAGGTGGTACCTGATATTTTGAAAAAGAACCTATGCTTGTTGCATTTATAGTTGATGTTATTTCTACCTTATGGATTTCAGGTGTATCATTTCCATAAGTTAGGATTTCAGTAGTTGCGATAGTTTTTGTTTGAGTCTGATGGGGTTTGAAAACATCATGTAAGAGTTCACGTTGTTGTGGGAGACAAAAAATATCAAACATGGAAATATTGGATTTAATTTTCTTCGTGTATTCAATTACATTATAGTCCAAGGCATGCGAATTCAAATTGTTCTTAGCTTGCCCATATTTGTCATGAATCACCTTTTCATCATTTTCAACAGTGCTATACGTGCTTGGTTTATCTTTATTTTCTATGGTAGTTTTTCTGGTCTTATTGTTAGTTTTTTATAGAATTGTGTTGCTTTGTTTTTGGAGAATAGGGGTGGGTTTTATTTTTCTAAGGGGAATGTTTTCTTGTTTGGAGGACGGGGTGTCAGATGGTGGACCTTTGATGCATAATTTATATCATTTCAGGGTAGAAATGTTTACAACTTGTGTATCTCCGGTAAGGATTTGTTCAATTTGTTGATGATCGAATTCCACACACCAGCCCCAAAAGGGAATAATTGACTCTAGGGGTTCTTTGTTAGTAGTATCATGAGAATATTGTGTATGAATTTTATCATCTAAACTTTGTTTATCCAGTAACTGATTGATCACCAAGGTCATAGAGTTGACCCACTAAGGACACGTTCATTCAAGATGATTTTTTTGATGATAATAGAAAAAACTATAGTTACTGAAACTATCTAGATTGAAATCCATGTGTGGTGGTTGTGGTGGGTTTTCTAGTTTCTTAAATGATGGGCATAAATTTCATAGCTTGGATGATCTTTCGCCAACATTCTTCTTGAGGTCCACCACTTCATTCGATAATTTATTAACCATTTTAACCACATTATCAATATCCTTGGGTTCCTTGTCGGGTGGATTAGTTAATAACAATGGTTTCTTCCCAGTTGACTTAGTTTCCTCATAATGTGGATGTTGATCATATGCTAATAATTCTCATTCCACAATTTCAGCTTCATCACAGTTTAAAACCAATGTGTTTTTGTTAGATCATTTTACAAACATCCCAATGGAGGGGTTAAGGCAATTGTATAATATTCAATAGCTAATGATTGAGAAGGAGCTACCTCATGGGGAAACTTAATCAAGAAATTTAGAAATATTTGGTTAAAATCTTTTACTCTTTCCCTTTTGTCCATTTTGATGGCTTCTAGTTCATTATGTATGGATGTTGTAGTTTTCCTTTCTCCAAACTTCCTCATAAAGAGCCTTTTGAAACTATTGAAGTCTGTAATAGATCCAGTGGGTAAGATGAAATACCAAGTAGAGGCTTTCCCAGAAAAAGTATAAGGAAATAACCTACATACTACGCTATCATTTTGAACCCATAGAAGACATATAGCCAAAAATAAATTATTTATATGATATTATGGGGACCCGGGTTTGTCTGGGTCAAATTTCAGTAAGAGTCTATTAAATTTCCTTGGGATTTCATGAACTTCTCCAGCTAGATTTAGAGCTCCTTGGGATCTCCATCATGGTATGACCTCTCTGTGGATCCTATTTTTTCCCATTATTTGTTCTATGGTAATATATGGTTGTTCACATTCAAATTCTTCTTCTTCAGGTTCAACGAAGAAATGTGAAACTCTGCTTAAGATTACGAGGACCTCTTGTAAAGTAGTTTCAATAAGTACATCTACAAGGTTGATGTAAAAATTAGGATCTGTGTTAGGAATTTATAAACAGGTTTCTTTTCTCCTAGAGAGTTCAGAAGTTGTAGATAATTTCCAAGCAATTTTGCGTAAGCATGAGTGATTCTACGCGTTTCGTGAATTTATTCTTGAGGTATGCAAAACCAGGTTTCAGAATGTATTTCAGGACTCCTAGAATCACTTCCGAAATCATCCTTCGAGTCTTCATAAATAACTTCTTGTTTAGACTTGATTCAGGAAAACGAGGTAGGTTGTGAGTTGGCATTACTCGTTGAAGACTGATTTCAGTTATTGTTTAGTTCATGTATGTAAGCCATAAAATATGACCCTCCTTCTAGTGCCAATTTTGTTGAGGGGTCCAAATTCGCCTGATAATAGCAAGGGGTACTCCCTAGTATACAGTCCCAATTAGAATACACATTGTTTGGATTAGGAGTCCCATCCAGAATTTGGCCCGGCTACCATTATTGCTAACTTTTGATTTTATTACCGATTACGGTTCAGTGTATTGATGCGGGGATGGGTGCAATTCATAGAAGTAGATGAATACCATGTATGTAAATAAAACTAATATATCACTAATCTATGCTAACCTATCCTATATAGGAGCAAAGCTAATGTAACCAATGAGTTATAATGTAACCAAAACTTAAAACAAATTTAATACAGTTAGTTGTATAAAAAGAAAAAGATTGGAGGCAATATCATATATAAGTATATAATCATATTAATCCAGATTACAATGACATATAATGTAACAAATCACAAAAATCAAGGCATGGGAATATTCAAAGAAATACTGATAAATGAAAAAAATGATTAAGATTCCATAAGAATTAATCTAAAACAAGCAAAGCATTCTTACACTCCATAGAAATAACAAATATCTTCACTTGAAGTAGTTCAAAGCTTCAATCAGTTTCTACACATAATGCCTTCTATAAAATATTGGCCATGAGGGCTTATCAATATTCATTAACACTTTATAAGTTCTTGAAACAGTTCTTGGGTCTATACAATGCTCGAAAATCCCCAAAAAAGTCCCATGTTCAGAGAGTCTCTAGTCTCTTTTATACAAATAATAGTAAATCATATTTGTCTTTTCGCCTTCTTCTTGAAGAGGAAATTAAAAAAATATCCACATTCCCTTCTCTCATGAAAAGTGGTAAACGAAAGGACAAAACTTGAGGTGGTTAGGAAAAAATGAAAGGGAAAAAATGGTCTTTCCTTTTCCTATGAAATTTTTCTTCGAAGATAAGTTTTCCATACTTCCAACTAGTTGTACAGTGACTCCATCCTCCTATAAGATAGATTCTCAAACATTTCTTCAATCATGCCAATGCTATCATCCAAGGCACTCACATCTTTTTCCAATCTTCTCATGTAAGCCTGTATCATGGTATGGAGCTTCGTTGGTTGTAGTAAATGCTAATTAATAAGATCTTTTGAGACCATAGTTGATGTTTCAACTATTTGTCTCCTTATACTTGTACTTTCCTAACTGCATTCACTAATTATTCCATGACTAAATTATTCCCAAGTTCATCTAACCTTGGGATCCGACCATTCCTTATTAACTCTTGAGAAGATTTGTAAGTTCTTGAACAAATCCCCATTGCTTTGGTTACTTATTTGTCTACTCATTTCCCTAGCTATTGGAAATGGTATAGCACATACATATATTTCTTCCTTGTTGATTTTGATGTTCTATATAACTCTGGAGGCACATCATGATTTTCTTCTATCCAAGTATCAATGTTTGTTATACCTTCCTGGATAATGTTGCATTGTGTTAGTTGCATTTGTATTCAGTTGTTTTGTTCAATAACTATTGCATCCACATTTTGGAAGAGATGTAGGTTGGCATACATATCAATGATGCCACCTTCCAAATCATTTCTCCCTTTATCTGCGCTGGATTTAAAATTGAGAAGACTTATCTCATATATCTTAACTTGTTGGAGCCTCTTTTCTAGCTCTTTGATCCTCATTTCCTTTTCCTCATTATATTGGCACAAACTTTTTATACTATCCACATTTGTAACCATGAATGAAAATACTTCCTTAGCTTTCTCCATAGGGTCTTCCCTGACATCTCCTATGACAGGCACTTGGGTTACTACTGATAAAGGAGCTCCTTCTGTTGCTGGAATTTTTTTAACACTTTCTCGTATGATTCGACCAGTTTTTATATCGTACGTGAAACTACGGAGGTCCGGTATTTCAGTGGACCAGAAAGATTCCCAAGGCCTGTAACCCAAACCGCTACTTTTTTTTTCTGTTCCCACACCTGTGGTGGATGCTCCAGGGAAATCCAAGTTGATCAGGTGCATGTCACCCTCTCTATCATCTACATCCTTCTTCTTCCTTTCTTCTTCACAGATCCTTTGATAATCTGTTTGATATTTGTGCTCCCAAAGCACCTTGAAGTAAATATGGATAGAGGCATCAACGAGTAACCAAATCCATCCCATGTTCAGGTATTTGTGAGAGATGCACATTATGTATAAAAGGTATGAAGACATATGGAAATTGAGGAAGCTACCTAGTTGTGCTTGTGTAACAGATGAAATTACATTTTTAAGATTCTTAGAAAATATGTCTTCCTAGTTGAATTAGGCCCCTACATCTTCACAAAAAAAATATTAATGGCATATATGACAAAGAAAAGTGTGTTTCATATGGTTCCCCATACAACTTGCATAGCATGGCTACCATATATTGGTAGGGTATTCTTAGATTGGTTGTGGGATATCAACTCTTGGGACAATATTTTAACTACTTATCTAATTTATACCAAGTGGGGAACAAATCATTTGGTGTGAGCTCCAACTCGCTAAGGAGCTAACCATATAGTCTTTTGTTTCTCGCTTCGAGATGATAACACTTGGCTAAATCACCAGGCCTGAAAGAAGCTATTGACTCCTTCATTGCATTAAATATATACCTACTATATACGTCGGTGTTCTTCAAAATCCAAGAGATGGAATATGCACAAGGGAATACTATTGGATTTGTCGCCACCCTGAGAATTCCTAATTTTCTGATGTTTTTAAATGATTGGAGTTCACCTGGGTCCTCTTCTTCTATAGAGAAGTTTGATTTATTCAACATGTAATAGACTTCCCCCCATTTCAAAGTCTCTCCTTCTTTGTCTAGATGTCCTAATGTATCGTTGTATACAATCCTAACACTTTCTGTATCTATTGTCCACTAGGAGATGACAGATGGTTCAACCCCTATTGGCTTCATTGATGTTTTCTTTCATGGTGACATGTATGAATCGACAGACAAGACACATTTGGAGCATGTTATTAAAAATAGTTTGAATGATTAAAGAAATCATAATAATTAATGAAATCTATTCAATAAATGTTGTTCCTTGTATATGTCAAATAATAATCAATTTCCTATTGAGATTCTGAGGATGAAAAGACTTGGGCATTAACCTGAAAAAAGTGAAATCGGAGAAAAACAAAACAATTATTTAAACACAAATCGGAGGGAACAAGAGTAACTCATCCGAGCATATCGTGGGAGTTTATAGTAACTCCTCCAAGAATATCGAAGGACTTAATAGTAACTCCTTTGAGCAACATCCAGAAGAGTCTCAACTAGCATTTAGGTTCTCATAGGTCTTGTAGAGAACTCCTCCAATTGTATCATAGGAGTTAATATCAACTCCTATGATATGATCAAAGGAGTTGCTTCCAATTGCACCAAAGGTGTTCGAAGGAGAAAAGACTAACTCCTCTGATCATATCAGAGAATTTAGTAGTAACTTATTTGATATGCTCGAAGAGTTACTAAACAAGTTTCCAGACTTCTTTTTTTTTCTTTTTTTTTTTTGCGAACACAAGCATGGTGAGGAATACTTCGGCGAGCCTAGAGAAACAAGAAGGGTGTTTAGGGTCCACTTAGGTCAAGACTCTGCACCCTAGATGAATTTGGAGGTTGGGGTTTCAATAGTTAAATGTGAGAGAATATTTTGGGAAAGGATCAATTGCAGGTTGCTCATTTCCCAATCCATATCCATGAATGGGTTGAGGGTTGATGAGAAACAATGAAGTGAAGCATTTTCAAAAGGGAAAAAAATTGATCTAGGGATAAGGGTGCATAAGGAAATAAAATAAAAACTTAACCCTATCTTAAGAAAAGGAGAGAGGGAGGACATACTTATCCAGTTAATCTTTGCCACATTTAGGGGAAAGGAATGGGATTTTTCTCAAACGATATTTTAGCCTAGCTCTTTTGCTCTCCAGTGTTTAGCAATAATGGTATTAACCCAGTTTCACTTTATATATACCCAGTTTAATAAATGACATTTAATGTGGTCGGTTAGGTCAGAGGATTTTTAAACAACTTTTTCAAGTTTGTTCGGAGGATACAAGACTAACGCCTCCAAGCAGATCAGAGGAGTTAGAAGTAACTCCTTTGATATGATCGAAGGAATTTTTCTTAACTCTTGCGAGAGTCTTTTATTCATCAAAATGATTGGAAATAACTCTTTCGAGCAGCTCAGAAGAGTTGAAAGTAACTCCTATGAGTTGCTTGGAGGAGTTTGAAGTAACTCCTTCGAGATGTTTAGAGGAGTTTGAAGTAACTTATCTGAGTTGTTCGAAGGATTTTGAAGTAACTCCTCCAAAATTTTCAGAGGAGTTTGAAGTAAATCCTTCGAGATGTTCGGAGGATTTTGAAGTAACTCCTTTGATATGTTCGGAGGAGTTTGAAGTAACTCCTCCGAGTAGTTCGAATGAGTTGAAATTAACTTTGCCGATGATTTTTTTTAAAACTTCAACTTTGAATGTTTTCTCATTTTCTCAAGTAAATCACGAGTTACCAGGAGAAGTCTTTAATTGACTAATGAGCTTATGATATTTTTCTCTTGGCTTCAAAAATAAGGAGGCTCCAGTTTTAGGGAAGTATCAAAATATAAGGTAAAATGGAGGGGTTGTAGCACCAATCACAACACCAAGATAAAACCCGGTCATAATGTATGGTCACTTGGTTAAAAGAGAGGAATTTCCTATGGGATAGATTATAGAACAAGCCTTGCACTTTCTTTTTCTATTTATTGGTCACATCGTTTAGTCCTATGGGAAAAGGTGCCACAAAATTATCACCTGCCCAATGTTTGATATAGGAAAGGGAATAGAGATCAAATTGAAGCTCAAATCTAATATATTGAACAATTGAAGATGTAGTGGTAGCACAGGATCAAAATAGAAGATTCAATCCATACATGTTATTGACTTGTAAGATATGCAAATTATACAAATGCAAATGGGATTACAAATTATAATTGAAGAGGTTTTTACATAGAATAATCAACAAAGGAGGAAATATGTTCTTAATTAGAATGACAAAATTATTGTTATTTTATTAATAAAATGAAAAGGAACAATGGTTCATTTTCTATTTTACAAAGAGACACATTGGTTCAATGTCATACACCTTTTGGAAGACTATATAAACAAATAAATATTGTGAAGAAGAGGAGTGTCTCTGGAAGTTAATTAAGAAGGTCACAACAGAGACAGAGTCCAAGGAATAAATTAAAGTTTGCAATATGCACATGAAGTGAGGGTCGAAGGGAGGAGCAAGGGAGGGTTAGAGTCCTCTATAGGTTGGAGCTTGAAAAACAGGGAGTTGCAGCTTTCTCAAGTTGTTTCTTGAAAGTAGAGGATTAGAGTCCTCTACAGGTTGGAGCCTGATCTATAGGGAGTTGAAAATTACTTAAGTTGGTGCTTGAAAATAGGGGATTGTTGTCTCCTTGAGTTGGTTCTCAAAACAAGGGAGGTTGGTGTCTCCTACAAGTTGTAACTTATAAAAGAAATATAAATTTTATGATTGTTGCATTCAAAATTGTGTGTAGTGTACATTCTCATTGATCAATTGTTATGGCTAATAATTTTAATAATTAAAGAATTGATTAAAATTGTGAAAAACAAGAAATATTGATTCAATCCCCCCTCTTAGTATTGAACAACATTCCAACAATTGGTATCAGAGTAGGTTCCTTCACCACAGTCTAATCATTGGAAGGAAGATTCATGAGAACTCACAATATATCAACACGGAGGAATGTCCTCTAACAGAGAACCATTGTTCAAAGGAAACTATTATGCATTTTGGAGTATAAGGATGAAAATTTATTTGATGGACCTTCGTTGTGATGTTTTATTATCTTTGGTAAATGGTTACACTGCACCTTCAAACAAAACTGCAAAGAAACACTACAATAATTATTCAAGGGATGTTAATGCAATTCTGGGTGGATTAGAAAACTCTATATTTGTAAAAGTGATGCATTGTAAATCAAAAAAATAAATTTGGGACAAAATTAGAATCATCTATGAAGGAGGTGGAAAATTTGAGAAAGAAAAAATTCAAACATACAAAGGGAAGTTTTACATTTTGAAGATGAAAGAGGAAGAAAACATTGCAGAATATCTTCAAAGATTGGATGAAATCGTCAATTCAATTAGAGCACTGGGAGAAGAGTTAAAAGACATAAATATTTTCCAAAAAGTGTTGAGATAATTACCAATGATATATGATGCCAAGCTATCTACTTTGGAAGATAGAGAAGACATTTACAAGCTTACAATGGATTAACGCCATGAGATTCTTATAGCCTATGAAATGAGAACAAGGAAAGAAAGGCCATCAAAAGGGACGTTGGCCCTTGGTTATGAAAGTAAGAAAAGATCGAGGAAGAAAAGGAAAAATGTGAACTATACGGAAGACACAGTCACTATTACTGGGTCGAAGTGAGAAAAAGAGAAGAAAAGATTAAGTGAAGTAAAAGGAAGCAAGCCATTGAACGAGGAGATCGAGGATGACATATCAACAAGAAATAAGGATTGTGGAAAACTCAGCAAGTGGAAAAATCCACCATTGGATTCTTTGGAGAATCACGTGAGAAGGAAGGAAAGATAGGTTGGAGAAGCCCTGAAAATGCAAGTCAAATTGACCTAAGGTTTTGGCATCTAGGGTTTGTGACACCTAGGTTTCAACCTAAGGATGTCAGTGAGATATTTTAATGCATAAATAGAGGTCTAAAGGACCTGGGTTGGGTTTTTGATGTCAGGATCATTGTTGTTGTCTTTGTCATTGTGTGATTGAGTGAGTAATATTGAGTGAGAGAGAAGTGTTGAGTAGGAGAGCCTTCTGTATTGTAAGATCTTCATCTAGGTGCGAATGTCAAGTCCTACAGATGGGTGTGAAGGAAGGGGAGAGACAAAGAGGAGAAGAAAGAAGATCTTCTAGCTGGGAGCATAGACAAGAACTGTATGCTTCATCTTACTACATTATAAAGCACAGTTCTATGGAAGTAGCCCTAGAGAGAGGGTGAACCATGTATATCTTGTGTTGTATGTGTGATTGGTGTTCTATTCTTTGTTATTGGTATACTTCTATTGCATGACTGTGTTAGATATGATAGATATATATTGCATAATAGATCCTAGGAAGATAAAGAATACTAGATTGTTGTGTGTCTATCACTTTGAACCCACTATACATTCCTTCTGGTTGTAGACATATCTGTCCTACAACCCCCACATAGTTTCTTCAGGTGAGACTGCATCTGCCTCGTAGGTTCTTTTCAAAGGGCCAGTAGCTAGGGCTTGTTGGTACGCTCTTGGAGCTGAACCCTGGGTCTGCCCCTATGCCAACAAATGGTTTCATTGCCGAGACAAGAATATTCTTGAGGAATGTCAAGGTGGTTTCCATCAAAGAAAAAAATTCAAAAGTGGATAGAGGATCAAGAGAAGGACTTCATTGAAGCCCAGAACAAGAACCCTAATCTTAGTATAGAGGATTGGTTGGAGAGATATATCTTTACTGATAAACACAAGATTTTCTTTGGAGGAATCCATCAGGAGCTATATGAGTAGTTATCTAGGTTAGAAGATACCCAGTTTGAGATCAAAAATAGACCTCCTATGGTTTGGATGTCATCACTGATCAATAAGGTCAAGAGAGTCGATAACGTCGTGTCATGAGTAGTAGATCACTGGTTTGATAGCACCATTGGAGAGTACATCACCGAGTTTGTTGTTGATAGAGTGGAGTCATATAGCCAGGCTGAGAGATATTTCTTGAAGGGACCCAAAGGAAAATTTTTACATTTTTTGAAGCTGAGGATCAAGATTCTATTACATGAGAAGAACATCTTGAAGATATAGTGGATTGGTCGGATCTAGAAAAGCTAATGTTCAGGGATTCAGATAGCAACAATGACACATAAGCTAGAAATACACGCAGTGGGAGAGAGTTTAGAGAAGTTCATCTTGAGAACCTATTCAAGAAGAAATACAGGGATGAGGGTTTCTACAGTGGAGAAGAGGAAGACCTGACGGACGAAGAGCATTTAGAACCCACTAGGGAAGAGAAACGAAAAGTTGAAGAACCTCACCAGGACAAGCTAGAAACTTCAGGAACTGTGCAAAATGCTGAAGTAAGTACTACTATGCCTCCTTTTGTTTTAGAATCACTGAGCAATCAGAATATTCAGAGTCACCAGAGTCCTCAGAGTACTATTACTAGTAGTTCAACATTTACTCAGACAGGAAACCTAGGAAACCTAGGAAGATCTATGGAAGATGAGATGAGGCTCCCTATCTTTAGGGGAGATGGGTATGAAGACCCTGATCAACACTGGTTCCTATGTGAATCCGTATGGAATATTAAGAATGTCACCAACGAAGCTGTTAAAAGAACCCAATTTAGTACTAGCCTCAGGGATTGCGCACTAAGTTGGTACATGAAGCTTGTCCAAGGACTTGCACAGCCTAAGTCGTTGAATTAGATCAAGAATGTGTTGATTGCAGAATTCAAGAAACCCAAATTAGAATCACAATGTATTACAAAGCTGAAAGAGATCAAGAGGAAGGTAGCCGAACCCATTTGGTAATTCAATCAAAGATTCAAGACCTTAACATGTCGATTGACTTTTCAGATCCCAAATGAACAAAACAAAGAGTGGTCGAAGATATGAAAAACGACAAGGGAAAAGATAAAATAGAAGACATCTGGTGTGTTAGGTGTAGATTAGAAGGCCATGACAAGAAAAACTATCCCCTATTCCATTAATACTTGGCCTCTCGAGCTCTGATCCCTTTGAAGCAAGTCACCTTACCCTGGTGCGAGGTATGCAGAAATAGACATCGCCCTAGTGAGTGCTATTACATGAAAAAATATGTTCAAACACCCACAAAATTGTATTCCACATTTTGTAAGTTCATGGGACATGATGATAGGGATTGTATAGCTTACGATCTCATGCATGAAAGGTCAAGAGACATATACAAAATTCAAGGCAAAGTACAGTAAGAAGGAAACACTATGCAGTATAACACCCCTGGGAGAGGAAAGTTCAATCCTCGCGATGGATTCAGAGGAGGAGGAGGAGGAGGTATGGGTTGAGGTCAAGGACAGATAATCTGTTATAACTGCACACAGCCAGAACACCTAGCAAGGGACTGTCAAAACCCTTGTACCACTTGCATCTATTGAAACTCCTTCGAGCATGTTATCGAGGAATGTCCAACATTGCTGGCTAAGATTTAGGAAAGAAAAGGACCTCAGCAAAACCCGCAAGTGCAACTGATATATGCTGAACCACGTAGAGAAGACCATAGAGTCGTTGTTATAAATAGAGGAGGCACTGTTATAGGAGAAGACAGACTGGCCCTAGGGAAGACTACATAAGACTTAGGAGTCAGGAAAGATGCAGAGAAGACCCAAACTTTTGATGCAAATAAAGAAAGACATATATTTGAGGAGGAAAGATAAGAGTTTAGAGAATACCAAGGCTCTTCATCAAAGACATGGCCAGAAGTAAGAGAATATGGAATGCCTCTGGAATTCGATCAGTCTACTTCGCCAAAATAAGGAAAAGAGGTAAGAAAGATGATGGAATTTTCATATAATTGCATTAAGTTGATTCAAGATGAAAGTGTTGTACAAGAGTTACAAAGTTTAATTAGATAGTATGAGCTAGGAAAGATAGACCCCTTACTGAATAGGGCAGTACACCAAATTTCTAAAAAGAGAAGGACAAATAAGGAATTGCACTTGAATGCTCAAATAGAAGAGTATGATATAGAGTATGTGGTCCTCAACTTAGGGTCGGAGGTCAATGTCATGATGAAGAAAACTTGGGCACTGATGGGAAAACCAGAGTTGATCTATTCCTCTATCAGGCTCAGGATGGCTAATCAACAAGATGTCAACCCCTTTCGATGATTGGAACATGTCCTTGTGGAAATTGATGGAGTAAGAATGTTTGTTGATTTTGAGGTAATTGAGATAGTTGATGATAGTTGTCATTACCTTGCACTGTTACGAATTGATTGGGATTTCAATAATTCCACTATGGTTGAATTAAATAAAATATGTATGAAGTTTGAAAGAGATGGCCTTATGGTCATTGCACCCTTAGATACAGATGTAGGTCAACGATACACAGATCCCATCAGAGAAGAAGACCATGCATATGAACTGGAAAACATATACAAACTAACAACCAGACAACAGGATTACATTAATCCTATGCCCGATGGAAACCTAAGCTGGCGAGGTGACAGTGCATGTTCATCAGAATCGAAAGAAGCACTGGAAAACTAGCAAAATAAAATGTATGAAGTGTCTACAAGAATATGTGCTAGATTAACTAGAGAAGTTCATTGGATCGGCACAACAATAAGTAACTTACCCACCTTTGATGGTCTGAATCCTTTAGAAACCTTCTTTTCGGACTTTGAATAAAGTGTACCAATGCAACAAAGATTGTTGGCAATGGATGAGGCCCTGAAAGAAACCCTAGCAAGATGGTGGGGGACACACAAAAACAATATCATAGAATGGGTACAATATCGTACCTTGATGACAGCGTGGTTCTCAGCACAAGTAGAAGGATGCGAATTTTGATACACAGGTCGAAGCTGCTCATAGGACCATGTGAAAAGTTGTGAAGCAACCCAGATAAACATTCCTCAAGAGCAGTGGGTGCACAAATTCATTAACACACTGGAAATGACACCTATCAAATGGTACCTTCAAGCAGAGTTGTGCCTCATCACTGCAGATTGGGAAGGTATGACTCAAAATTTTGTAACTACCTTGTTATTTGAAAGTCAATATCCTTCAGTAGATCAAGAATTGTAGATTTTAAGACATAAAGTATTCAAGGAGGCATCTAACCTCCCTTTGGAGCAAGAAGAGGATGAATGTACTACACCTCTCCAGAAACTGCAAGGCTATTACAACATCATTGCTGATGAAGACAATGATCCAAGAAATGTGAACATTGCAGAAACAGAAGCCCAAAGAGATGTGGAAGGACCAGGAGTTGAGTTACCATTCATTGGACAACCAATCAATATTAAGAAGGTCAATATTGGAAGAGAGAAGACACTGAAGCTTGCAAATGTTAGAGATTATTGGGATGTTATTACTATTGACAAGATAATAGAATTACTGCATAGATATCATGGCTTGTTTCCAACCAAGTTCACTGGTATGAAGGGAATTAAAGGGCCTATGGGAGAGATGAGGATCCCTTTGAAACCATATGCAAGACTAGTTAAATAGAGAGCCTACATATTGAACCCTAAATATAAGGAGAAAGTGAAGATTGAGCTCGACAGAATGTTGGAAGCATGAATTATAGAACCTGTCGAAGAATCAGAATGGATTAGACCTATGGTAGTGAAAGAAAAGAATACAGGAGATATCAGGATCTATGTAGATCTCAGGAATCTGAACGATGCATGTTTGCATGACCCCTTCCCTACGCCATTCACTGATGAAGTATTAAATAATTTGGGAGGCTAGGAGGTATACTCTTTTACAGATGGATTCTCGGGATACCATTAGATCCGAATTGAGAAGGAAGATCGTCATAAAACCACATTTGCAACAGAATGGGGGTCTTATAAGTATATAGTGATTCCATTTGGATTGAAGAATGTCCCAACCATATTTTCCAGGGTGGTGGTCAAATCATTCAAGGAGTTTCTTCATAAATTTCTAGAAGCATATTTTGGTGATTCGACTATTTTTAGTTTATTGAAAAATCATATTGAAAGGCTAATGTTGGACAAATGCAAGCAGTGTCAAATTGCCTTGAATCTGAAAAAATGCATCTTCTTCTCACCATTTGGAGTGTTGTTAGGTCATATTGTATGTAATAAGGGACTGCTAGTCAATCCATCTAAAATTGCAATTATAGTTGATCTACCCCCTCCTACTTCAATCAAACAACTATGCACTACGTTGGGACATACTAGATACTAGAGGAAGTTCATTAAAGGATATCCCCATATTACAACACCCATGGAGAAGATTTTGAAGAAAGATTGTCATTTTAGTTGGATGGAAGAGTGTCAGTAGAGCTTCGACACACTAAAATAGAAAATGGTTACTGTGCCTATTCTGTTTTTTCTAGATTGGAGCAAGGAGTTTCATGTGCATGTTGATGCGTCTTCTATTGCTTTAGGAGCAGTGTTAGCACAACCTAGGGAAGGATATATTGAACATATGTTAGCCTTTTCTAGTAGGAAGCTATTAATTCCTAAGATCAATTACACCACTACCAAGTGAGAGGGTTTAGCCATGGTGTATGCGCTGTAGAAATTTCACCACTACTTGTTGGGAGGAAACTTTAAAATGTTTACTGATCACTTTGCGCTGAAATAACTAGTCAGCAAGCCAGTGTTGGGGGGGAGAATATGTAGATGGCTTCTGCTATTTCAATAATATGACTTTGAGATCATAGTAAATCCAGGAAGAATGAACAAAGGTCCTAACCACTTGTCGAGGTTGGGGCATGGAGAAGAGCCGACCAGTTTGGAGGATGCACTATCGAATGCATAGTTATTGGCCATTATAAATATTGATGATCACTTCATAGAGATAGTCCAGTTCTTGTCAACAGGAATGGCACCTAGCGAATCTACAATTCCATAGAAGAAACAGCTAGTAGTGCACGTTGAAGACATTTCACTTATAGCTAGACAAATATACAAGATGGGACCTAATGAGATATTGAGAAGGTGTGTTATGGAGTCAGAGAGACCATTGATCCTTGGAGAAGGTCACGAAGGCATCGCAGGAGGAAATTATGCATGGAAAGCAACTGTGCATTAGGTTCTTAGAGCTGGCCTTTGGTGGCCTACCTTACACAGAGATGCTAAAGACTATTACAGAGCCTGCGATGTATGCCAAAGAGTTGGGAAATCATCCAGAAGAGATGGAATCCCATTAGCACAACATATGACCCTACAAGAATTTGAGAAATGGGCCATTGACTTCGTGGGACCTCTAAAGCCACCAGGAAAGTGAATAAGAGCAAGGTACATAATTGTAGCAAAAAAGTACTTGACGATATGGGCTGAAGCAAGAGAATTTAAGTACTGTAGTGAAACTATAGTTGTGTGCTTCATATTTGATGACATCATAACCATTTTTGGATTCCCAAAGAACCTTATGAGTGATCAAGAAACACATTTCATAAATAAGACTGTTGAAGACTTGACTGAGGAATTTACAATCCACCATCAAAAAAACATACCTTACGATCCACAAGCAAATGGGATAGTGGAAGCATTCAACAAGATTTTGGAGACAATGTTGACGAATATTTACAGTCTAAACAGGGATGACTAGGATTTAAAAGTACTAGCAGTACTATGGCCCTATAGAACCACTTACAAAAAATTAACAATGTAGACCCCTTTCAAGTTGGTTTATGGTGTTGAAGCTGTTGTTACAATGGAATATTTGGTACCAAGCCTAAGTATTGCTACCTTTATAGACATTGATGACGCTGTTGTTGCTCAAGAAAGGCTCGCACAGTTGGTATAACTCGAAGAAGGCAGATTTATTGTAGGATTCCATCAGCAGATACATAAAGAAAGAGAGAAAGCCTATCATGATAGGCACATAAAGAAGAAGGCATTTAAACAAGGTGATCTAGTACTGGTATATGACAGTAAGTTCATAAAACATCCTTGGAAGTTCAGAATACATTGGATCGGGCCATATGAGATCACCTATGTTACAGAAGGAGGAGATACGCAGTTGAAGACTTTGAAAGGAGAATGGAAGGAAGGATTAATGAATGGGAGCTTGTTGAAATTATATTATGACAACCTATTGCCCCGCAGTTCTAAGTAAAAGAATAAGGAAAAGGGTATAGGTACTAGGTGTATTTGAAACTGGGTACCAGACAAAGAAAAGAAAATATGCACAAGGAAGGAAGGAGAGGAGGCATAGAGCAGAAAGAAAAGGCTACACTGTGCAGTCTGAAGTCGAAGTAAAACAGAAAGGTCAGATCTGAAGTGCCTCGGGACGAGTCACATGTGAGTGTTGGGGGCCTATTAGCCCTTGGTTATGAAAGTAAGTGAAGATTGAGGAAGAAAAGGAAAAATATGAATTACGCAGAAGAAACAATGATTGTTACCAGGTTGAAGTGAGCAAAAGAGAAGAAAAGATGGAGTGAAGTAAAAGGAAGCAAGTTGTTGAACAAGTAGATCGAGGACGACATATTCATAAGAAAGAAGGATCGTGGAAAAATCAGCAAGTGGAAAAATCCACCATTGGATGCTTTGGAGCACAACATGAGAAGGAAGGAAAGACAATCTAGCAAAGCCTTGAAAATGCGGGTCAAAATGACCTAGGGTTTTAGACACCTAGGGTTTTGGCATATAGGGTTTATGACACCTAGGTTTCGACCTAAGGATGTTAGTGAGCTATTGTAATGCATAAATAGAGTTCTAAAGGACCTGGGTTGGGTTGTTGATGCCAATATCATTGTTGTTGTCTTTGTCATTGTGTGATCAAGTAAGTAATATTGAGTGAGAGAGAAGTGTTGAGTAGGAGAGCCTTCTATATTGTAAGATCTTTAGCTGGGTGTGAATGTCAAGTCCTGCAGTTGGGTGCATAGGAAGGGGAGAGACAGAGAGGAGAAGAAAGAATATCTGGTAACTGAGAGCATAGACAAGAACTATATGCTTCATCTTACTACATTATAAAGCATAGTTCTATGGCCGTAGCCCTAGAGAGAGGGTGAACCATTTATATCTTGTGTTGTATGTGTGATTGGTGTTATGTTCTTTGTTATTGGTATACTGCTATTGCATGACTATGTTAGATCTGATAGATATATCTTGAGCAGTAGATCCTAGGAAGATAACGAATACTAGATTGTTGTGTGTCGATCACTTTGAACCCACTTTACATTCCTTTTGGTTGTAGACATCCCTGTCATGCAACCCCCACATAGTTGCTTCAGGTGAGACTACATCTTCCTCTCAGGTGTTGCCGAAAGAGCCAGTAGCTAGGGCTTGTTGGTGCACTCTTGAAGCTGAACCCCGGGTCTGCCCCTTTGCCAACAAGTGGAAACAACCTTTAAATCATCAAATGAAACCCAGAACCATGATCATGTTCCAAGTAAAAATCACTTAGACATATCATATGAAGAAGAGGATAACTTTATAATGAAACTCAAGAAAGGGTCGAGGAAATACAAAGGGAAGTTACCTCTCAAATGTTTCAATTGTGGAAAAATTGGGAATGTTTTCTCCAAATGTCCCTATCCCAAGAAGGAGGATAGTAATGATGAAGAAACGCATATCCATAAAGAACTTAAAAGGAGGAAAAAATGGAAATAAGAAGAAATTATATAAGAAAAAGAAAACTCGTTTACCCCAAAGAAGACAATAATTCATATGACATGAGTGAAGATGACAAGACATAACTACTATTTATGGGAATATAAAATCAATATCATGTTGTTGATGATAATGAAGGAAACTCTAAAGTTGAAGGATAAGTATACCTTCAAGAAGAACTTATTAGTGCTCTCCGAGAACTAAGAAAATATAAAAAGGAAGAATAAATCATTAAGAGAACAATTATTATAATATGAAGAAGAACAAAAATAAAGAGAAAGGTAAGCTTCAAAAACCATCAAGGAATCAAAACAAATCATGAATGATTTGAAAAATCAACTCCAAGAAACTAAATGAATTAAACAATTCATATGTAAACAACTCAATGAAAAAAAAAAGACTGTGAAAAACTAGAGGCTGAAATTGATTTTATAAAAAGGGAACTTGAGAAAGGAAACAACCAATCAAAGTTTGAAAACAGTTCAAAAATATTGGATGATATTCTTAACAATTAAATATCATCAAGCAATAAGATTGGACTGGGTTATGATCAAAGGAAAACCAACAAAGTATCAAAATTTACATCTAGTGAAACTGATAAAAATCCAAGAAGTTATGCAGCCGCCCTTAAGAGTTCTTTCAAAAAGGAAGAAATAAAAATAAATATTGATTCTAATAAACATAAATCTTCTCTCATTTCAAAAGAAAATGAATACATAAGGAATACAATTACAAGAGTTATTGCTTCTCTTACAATAATTTTGGGCATAAGGCATTACAATGTAGAGCTTATGGAAAGAACAATCATAAAAGTGTTCAAAGATATGGTTATAAGAACAACAAGAATAATAATAATCAAGGGAATAAAAACTATAATGAATTCTTTCCATTACAAGATTACAATGTTGAATGCTACAAATGCAACAATTATGATCGCAAAGCTAGTGATTCTAGACTACTTAAGCATCCCATGAAGACTTCTAACATTCAAGAAGAAAATCATAAAAAAGACATGGAAAGAAAAGGAGACAGAGTGTAAGGTATCATTATATGCTAAAAATAAAAGAAGCCAATGGTATGTTGGAAATGGATGTTCAAAGCATATGCCATGAGATAAAAGACAAATTCCTTAGTATGAAAAGGAAAGAAAAATGATGGGTCACTTTTGGAGATGATGTCTTTTCCAAGATAATTGGAAAGGGTACAGTTAGTCTGGGAAATAATAGAGCTAAAGTAGAAAATGTACTATTAGTTGAAAATTTGAATCCTAATCTCCTCAATGTGAGCCAAACATGCTATCAAGGAAAAGAAGGCTCAGGAAAATTAGTGGATGTTTCACCAAGGATACCAAGAGATGTATATATATTAAACATAGAAGAAGAAGAAAAATGTTACATGGGCCAAATAGATGGAATTTGGCTATGGAACAGAATAATGGGACACATAAGCTTTGATAACTTGATAAAATTTAGTAAAAAGGAAGCTGTGAAATATATGCCAAAGATTATAATGCCTTCAAACTCTGTTTGTAATCACTGTCAACAAGGAAAGTAAACACAGGTAAGATTCAAGAAAAAATAATACTCTACATCAAAACCATTAGAACTTGTTCATATTGACCTATGTGGACCAACAAGAACTAAGATAATACAAGGTGAACATTTCTTCATTTTATTCATTCATGACTATACAAGAATGACCTGGGTATCCTTTCTCAAAGAGAAATAAGAAGCATTCGAAAAATTTAAAGTCTTCAAAGAACATGTTGAAAATGAGACTGATCTCAAAATCAAGTGCCTAAGATCAGAAAATGGAGGGGAATTTACCTCAAATGAGTTTAACAAGTTTTTTTAAACTCATGGAATTAAAATGCACTTTTTAGATCTGAGAACTCCTTGAAAAAATGGAGTTACTGAGAGAAAAAATAGAATTGTTCAAGAAGCATCCATAACTATGTTAAATGAAGTGAAAATCTTAGATATATATTGGAGAGAAGAAGTGTATATAGTAGTCTAAACGCTTAACAGAGAACAAATTAGAGTTAACCATGACAAGACACAATATGAGTTGTGGTTTCACAGACAAACATCAGTTAAACACTTCAAATTCTTTGGGAGAAAATGCTATATTAAGAGAGATGATGATAACCTAGGAAAATTTGATTTTAGATCATATGAAAGAATATTTTATGGTTACTCATCCAACAAAAAATTCTACAAATGCTCTAAAATGAGGCTGCACAAAATTGTGGAAAGTGAAAATGTAAAAGTGGATGATCTAAAATCAAGAAGAATCAAATCTCAAGATAATTTACTATTTGATGAAAGGAGAAAACATGATGATGATGAAGAAGAAATTATAGAAATACAAGAGGATGAATGACAAAGTGAATAAGAAAAGGAAGAGGAAGAATCACCAAGACAATATTCAAAAGCACCATCAAGCAGAGAACAAATAAATCATGTTGAAAGTCAAATCATAGGCAACAAAAGTGCTAGAGTTGAAACAAGAAGAAAGCTAACATATGAATCAGAATAAGAAATAATCTCCCTAATAGAACCCAAAAAATATGTAGAGGCCAACAAAGATGAAGGCTGGATCAAAGCCTTAAATTAAGTGCTTCATCAAATAGAGAAAAATCATACCTTAGAGCTAGTCCCAAGACCTAAAGAAAAAAATGTGGTTGGGACCAAATGGATTTTTAAAAATAAAGTTAATGAATATGGTCAAGTTATAAGGAATAAATCAAGATTGGTGTTAAAAGGATATGCTCAAGTAGAAGGATTTGACTTTGAAGAAACATTTTCCCCATTATCCAGATTAGAATCTATTAGAATGTTGTTGTAATTTTCATGCTTTAAAAAATTTAAAATATATCAAATGGATGTCAAATCAACATTCTTAAATGGAAATTTAGAGGAAAAAGTTTATATAGAAAATCATGAAGGATTTATGTTATCAGAGAATAAAGGTTATGTTTGTAAATTAAATAAAGCATTGTATGGTCTCAAACAAGCTCCCATAGCATGGTTTTCAAGATTTGATAATCATCTACAACAAAAAGGATACAAAATAGGATCTACTGACAATAATCTTTCTACTAAAATTGAAAATCAGAATATGATTATTGTTGTAGTATAGGTGGATGATATCATCTTCGGAAGTAATTTAAACCCTCTAAGCAGTTTTCTACATAAATTGCTAAAGAAATACAAGAATCAAAAGAGACATGATCCTAATATACATGAGATTTTAATTCATCCTTTTATTGTAAGGATTGATGCTCTGATCATCATTATAGGTGTGAGAAAAATGAAATAAATCTCATAGTGATAATTAGATCACTGGACCAAAGTCCCAAGAATCATCAAATCTAGAAATCAACGTTGATCATTGGATCAAAATGGAAGCATGATAAGATGGATCGAATCAAATTCACATTTGAAATAGCATGAATGTTCATTACCAAGGGTGGATGTGAAGCAACATTATGCTAAATTTAAATTTCCACGTGTCAGCATCAAGTTGTATCACATTTTGGTTTGGGAATAATTCGAGTCCATGTTTCAAATGAGAAATTCATGTGGACTGTCCACTCAACGGTTGATTAAAT
>ML796577.1:0-23830 GCA_009831015.1 Picea engelmannii
CCGGATCAAATTTGGGTATAAATTATGACTTCAGACTGCTTGCCTTCTCATCTGGGAGGAGGCAGTGCCCAGCTGCGAACCTCGCGTTTTTGAAGGTGCAACACGCCATAGCTCTTCTTGTTCATGCATTCGACTGGTCGCTTCCGGAGGGAGAACTGGAAGTGAACATGGAGGAGGGAGGTGGAATTGTTGCCCCCAAGAAATTCCCTCTGCTCGCACTGGCCAAACCTCGACTGGACTTGGCGAAACTTCGTAGCGTCTGAAGTGGGTTGATAATGAATTTATAGATAATACTAGATGTTTTGAATCGTGTGAGTGGTATTGTTATCCGTTATAGATAATACTAGATGTTTTGAATCGTGTGAGTGGTATTGTTATCCGTAAAAGCTATACTGTGATATTGCCCATAAACTAATGATGTTTTGAATAATGTAAGTTATATCGTTAACTCTTTTGGATATCTCAATGTTGTATTGTTGTAATAATTACATTTCAATCATTGATGGAATGTTGCGATGTGCATTAAATTAAACTCCTTTGTTTGCCATAAATGTTTTTGGATATCTCAATGTTAAACTGTTGTAATAATTACATTTTAACTAATGATTGAATGTTGTGAAAATTGTTTTTCAATCATTGATCGAATGTCGTCAATTGATTGAAGTTTAGTTTAGTGATGAAAAAATGAATTTTTTTAAAGTATAGTTACATTTTAATTTTAAATATATCATCATGGGTTGATAGAGATTAAATTCAATGAGATGAAAACATCTCATTTTTAGATTACTAAAAAGGGTTTTGTACTAAAATGAATTTGATTCTTTTAGCATGATAAGTAAAGAGTTAAGATGGAGCTATGCTAGGTGTATTTATGCAATTGATTAGAAAATTAGAACTAAGTTTGATGGACCTAATGGTTAAGAACATGTGTTTCCTTCTTAGAGGTCACAGGTTCAAAGGAGAGTAGAGTATGTACATCTTTGTAAACATTAGTGTTTCACAAACAAGAGAGATCTAAGTTGGTTATGATCTTAAAATTAGATTATTATTATATAGTTTCTTTTGGTAACATGTGCTCATCATATATTTGCATCTAACAAAATATGATGGTGAGACCGATTCTTATAAATAAAAATATTGTGCATAATTTCTATTTCTCTATTTTGATATCAAAGCCACCTTGAGAAGAGTTACGATTGGTGAGAGATTGCAAGAGAAGAATCACATCATTGATTGATTTGAGAGTTATAATTACTTCCTCGGTGTGAGTGGGAGGCACAATCTACACACGGTTTAAGAAGGTGTATAAGAAATATTCCATCATTAAAGGAGAAAGAATAAAGCCACTTGTTTAAGAAACTATCCCCTATGGTAAAGAATTCATAAGAAGTAACACATTCTCCCACTCATGGAATAGCCACCATCTTACATACAAGTGAAGGTTCAAGCTATATAAAGGATAAGATAGGCATAAAATCAAAATTAATATGTCACAAAGTGAATTTTTTCAAGGTAATTCAATTATTTTTTTTAAAGAGATTTTTTGGGTGATTGGTCTAAAAAATTGTTGGTATTTTATGTTGTGCTTCCCAAATATGTCAACATATGTCAATTTATTGGATGGATTATTATTTAAATAAATCAAATAAATTAGATGAAATTAGATGAGGAAAACCAAATATGTCAATTTATTGGATGGATTTTTATTTAAATGAATCAAATAAATTAGATGGGGAAAACTATGTAAATTGAAATTTTAAGTTGCAGATCTTAATGAATGTTACACACCCTCTCCTTGTTTATTTGAATTTGAAATGAAAGTCCTTATTCTAGTTTTGAAATTGAAGCAAATTTAAATCAATAACCTCCATTGGCCAAAAGTTTCTATTTTGAGTAAGGATTTTGTATGCAAGATTGTAGAACCATGTCTTATAATGTTGAGTTTTCTTAAATTGGTAATAGCTCTGTTTTCAATTGTGTTAAAGGTTTGAGGAAATGACGAGCACATAGGTAGGTGGAATAGAGATGATGGAAGAGACAACCCAAGTAGAGGAGTTGGCCAAGGTTACTTGCCATTAACAAGTGGGTTAGGAAACTCTTTCTAGAGTGATGTCTTCTATCATGTTTCTCTCATCCCATTAGATGCGGTATTTTAAACTTTAAAGTTTTTTAGCATGCCAAAAATGTAAATTACCTTCTATAATGGCTTGAAGGGTTCTTGATGGGTGTTGGGTCAAATGGTTCTTAAGTTAATGAGTCTTTTGATTGCATTCCTCCCTCACTTCATCCAATGTAATTTTATTTCACTATCATCATAGTAACATCATCTAGATATTTTCTAGTTATTGTTAGTTTTATAAGCTATTTGCAAGTAACTATATGAACCCATTTAATGCCAAAATTGAAAACTCACAATTCGATGCAATTTCAATCATTTTGGTGTTTGGTTTAACTGCTATCAATTCCTTACAACAATCTTTCCATGAAATTACCAAACTGTGTGGTGGAGGTCAACAATTTCCCCAAAAACTCCATCCATTGTCATTTTCCCTCCCTTCCATGTCAATGATCACTAAGTAGGTGTTAGACATGTTGACATAATAGATAAGTTAAGAGAAACATTCTACTTCTAGCATGAATAAGGACAAAATTATTGAGATCTTTGTATAGCTTAACCTTAACACAAAACCAATATTATGGCATAGGGTTGAAAAATCTATCTCTTCAATGTAAATAACCAAGAAAACAATATGTTGAAGCTTAGGCTAAAATTGCATTGGGAGACCAAGGAACTCAATCTAGATAAAACAATCTATTTTAGACTCCTGATTAGTTGAGAAGTTTTGGAGTGCGTACTTCCATAATCGGGAGAGTATTTTTTCAAATCAAGTGACCATTATACAACACATTCTCATCATTGTTTGCATCAACCAATTAGAAAAAGGAAAAATCCTTTGTTTGCATCAAGCTATAGGCGTAGGCACAATGCCAACCATTACACTCCCAATTATCCTGAATATAAGCATGAATCACTACATCAGGGGTTCAGCGAAGCCGCTGCGGGCTATTCGTTATCTCTAGTTAAAGACGATACAAGCCTCTGCGATGGGGTGATGAAACCAGTTAACTTGCCTTTTCTACATCGCTTTTGTGACACGACGGGTTTACCGGGAGAGTTCTCCCATGCTGTTGTTGTGGTGTAAAATCATGAGATGCATGTGGATTTGTTTTGTTCTACATGTGGATTTGTTTTTTTATATATGCAGACTGCCACTCGACGGCTGTACCATTCAAATGGTCCAGGTCTTTTTGCAGGGATTGAGCCCGATCAACATACCCTTTTTAGACTCATTGGCATATTTCTTCTTCCACAATTATAATTAACAACATGCTGAAATACCCTTTACAGACTCATTGGCATATTTGGCATACTTCTTCTTCCACAATTCATAATTAATAACAAGTTGAAATTTACCCAGACTCATTGGCATACTTCCTCTTCCACAATTCATAATTAACAGACAGAAACCTAAACTCCATGCTCATATAACCTAACTTGGTGACATACACATTGCATCTAATTGTACCAACAGATAATTAAAATGTTGACTTTGAACAGATTACAGGTTAGATCGGATCTTTGAAATATTGTTTTATTACCAACTACAGAATAAAATCATTTCAGTTGGTCCGTGTATTATGTTTACTACCTAATCTTTGACCCGGGAAATGCATTGTTATTTAATCAATACAATGACAATACTAAAAGTAATTGATTTATCTTTCTATCGAAGCTTGAATTTGAAAGTGAATGCGAGAGTGTGAGCTATTATCAAAGAATTGAGTGACAGGTTTGTGACAGAAGGTTGGGAGCAGGATTTTGTCTGGACGCTGCGTGGGATGTGCTCCTCAACCAAAGACATACAATTGATACTATCATCTATCCCAACGAGAGAGCAACAACTACACTGAATTCCAGTCACGAAACTGTCATGTTTTTAACTAGACTATTGAGATGCTTAGGGCAGAGGCTGCTCTTAGTAAAGATCCATTTGCATTTTCTAACAAATGCCAGTGGAGAGGGAAGTTTCCACTTCCTTAATGACAGGAACAATAGTTAGGTGTGCATCCTTGGATTGACTTAATGAAAAACAATAATTAGGTGTGCATCTTTGGCTTGACTTCTTTGTATATGTTAGGTGCTTGTATTTATTTTTAAGAGCCCATTGACTAAAAAGGAATCCAGGGACAAGATCAATAGTTGGAATCCAATGAAAAGATAAATAATTGGTTTGTATTTTTGAATGGTTTGCATGAATTTATTAAGTATTTTTCTTTATTTAAAGGATGATATTTATGGTAAATTTTTAGAGGATGATATCTATGATAAACTTAATTTTTCAAAGTTCAAGATTAATACAATAATATATTCATTAAAAACTCAATATAATATATTACTTGTAAAAATTAATTTTACCTAAGAAGAAAAATATTCCACTCAACTACTAAAACTAAACTCAATTAAAACACTATATTCTATTGAAATATAAAAATAAATATCTACATAAAACTTTGAAAAAAATATAAATAATTTCAAATACTTTTCTATTTATTATTGGAAGATTTATAAATAGCTTGAAATTCTCAATCATCCAAGATTGTACTCTTCCGAAAGAGTTAATTGTTTTCACTCTTCGTTTACAACCACAAATTAAATATATTTTCAACAACAAATTAAATGTGATTATTTCCTTGCATGAAATGTATGAAAAAACTTGAAGGCTACCACTTTGTTAAATGAATTTATATTTTACAAAATTTAATTTAAATTAAATTGAATTAAAAGTCACGGTAAAAGAGATAAAGGTTAGGACGCTTTTAGGAGATATCATTCAACTGTGTATCATCTTGTTACCTTTAGGGTCATTGCAGAGGAGTTCCACAATACTAAAACCAATCTTTTTTGTTGTTTTGTTGACTTTAGAAAAGATTTTGACATGGTTCCTAGGAAAAACCTTTGGAATAGGTTGGAAGAGATAAAAGTGCGTCTCGCGTTGAGGGTTCCTGCAATAAGGATGTATGAGAAAATTATTGTTAAGTTTAAAATCACCGAGGGATGGACAAAAGAGATTAACTTCAATATTGGAGTCAAACAAGGTTGTCCCTTGTCCCCTACCCTTTTTGGCATATACATTGACAAGCTAGAAGATTTCTTGGAAAAAGTAGGTTGTGTCGGCCCTACTCTCACTGGTATAGTCATCAATCTTCTTCTTTATGCCGATGATATCATTCTTATGGAAATGAGTCCCCATGATCTTGAAAACCAACTAAGAATCCTCAAGGATGTTTTCTCCAATATGTGTATGACTATTAATACTAATAAGACTAAGGTCATGAGTATTAATTCCAATAAGATCACTTATGATGCCTTTGTATATGACAACAACAACTTGGAGGAAGTGTCTTCATACAAATATCTTGGAATTGATATTCACTACAAGCTCAATTGGAATTATAGCATTGAGAAAAAGATTATTGGGGGATGTAAAGCTTATTATGGGCTTCAAAACAATTGTAAATCAACTGATCTTTGGAGTTGGGATAAGAATAAAATCCTCTTTGAGACTCTTTTTACACATGTTATTCTTTAAGGATGTGAAGTGTGGGGTTGTAGTATCTCTCGTGAATCCTGGAGAAAGATAGAACAAATACAAAATAATTTTATAACCTATAATCTCAAAATTAAAGGAAATATGCCATATCCCATCCTCCTCTTAGAAACAAGTCTCTCCCCCATTGAGAGCATGGCTATGACTAGATACCTAATGTATAAGAACAAGTTAAACAACATGGAAGACAAGAGGCTTCCTAAAATTGCTTCAAAATCGAGTCATAACCACTATCGACTCAAGTGAGGATGGCATAAAGATGCCCGGTCTTGGCTAAACTATTGGGGAATCATGGAAGACACCATTTTGTAGAATAAAGATACTATTAAGAAAATCTTCAAATCAAAATTTAAGAAGAAAATGTTGTGTGATAAAGAGTTAGAGGGAAAAATAAAATTAAAGTATTATAAGGATGTAATCAACCCTAATATAGAAGATCAAAATTATCTATTTGTTTTGTCAAGTGTAAAGAAAAAAATAAGCATTGCTAAGATAAGAACAAATTATCACGAGCTCCATAGTTAAACTGGGCGTTGGTCAATTCCTAAAAAGCCATGGGATGAAAGAGTGTCCCACCTTTGTGGCACTAAGAGGGTTGAAGATGAAAAGCACTTTCTCTTAGATTGTCTAACATATACCCATATTAGATCTCATTTTCAAAATATTTGTCACAGTACCAACCTTCCTAACCTCTTAACTCAACAAAAGTATGGTGATCTTGGAAAGCTTCTCTTCATGTTTTTTTGAGCACAAAAACAAAATTCTAAAGAATCACAAGTAATCACTTACCCTCTTATGATCCAATAAATCAATTCGGTCTTAATGGACATTGATCATCATCATCATCAATTTACTAGGATTTAGTGTAATAGTTGATAAAACTATTTAAAAAAAATCATTACTACTATCATTAACTCATTAAATTTTACATTGGACATCTTTTTAATGAATGTAGTCTTGTTATATTCCAGATTGAATATTTGTTATGAATGGATGGCTTGTTATATGAAAGAATAACCTATAACTTCATGGAATGTGTGTTTAATGTGAAAACTTATATTATTTAAAAATAGACGTTTCATAAACTCCCACAATTATTTCCATAAAATTTAATTAATTCACAATTTTTATTTTTAATTATTTTTATTAATTAAAATACTCAATAATAAATATATATATATATATACTCTAAACTTGTTTTCATAAAATTTAATCAATTCACAATTTTTATTTTTAATTATTTTTGTTAATTAAAATACTCAATGATAAAAATATATATATACTCTAAACGTGGTACGTTTCATAAACTCCCACACTTTTTCCCATAAAGTTTAACTAATTCGCAATTTTTATTTTTAATTATTTTTGTTAATTGAAATACTTAATGATAAAAAAATATTATGATGACGATGGATTTAGACAACTTGAGAATGGATCAATCATTAAATTTGATATGAATATTATGATGACGATGGATTTAGACAACTTGAGAATGGATCAATCATTAAATTTGATATGTAATTATCGTGCATTGTTTTTATGTTCACTTTAAATGTAATTTATAAACTTGTTTTATAAAGTTAAATTTGGTATATATAAGTTTTAGTATTATTTTACATTATTTTAAATATTACTATAAATGTGATTTACACAATTTGTAAATAATTTAATTATTTTTAATATTATTATGAATGTGATTTATAATTATTAAATTTAATATGTAATATTTTTATATCATTATTAAATTTAATATGTATTATTTTTATATTATTATTTATTATTTATTATTATTATTATTTTCAAATCTTTGGATGGAGTGTCATTGAGTACATCACGCCTTCAGATAGGTAGGAGGGCACCTGGCCTCAATCCACACAATATCTTTCCACCACACACCACACTCCTGCCCTCCAATGCCAGCATTTAACACCATGCATTCAATTTTTAGAGTTGCATACCCCCAGTATCATCCTTGCACAACTCCAGTTATGGTGATGGCACTCCAAGACGATGATGAAGTTAATGCAATGGGTTGGCCTCCCAACCAGTCCCATCGCAAGGTCTGGCTCCATGGGTTTTATTCCACGCATGTGGTTTCTTCTGCTCATTTTCACACCTCGGCCATTGTCCCTCACAACCCTCGCTCCGATTTTCTCCATCTCCGGTTCGTGTTCATCCCTCCTCTCCTGTTTTTTCTCCCCACGCCAAGGCAAAGAGGAAAATCTAAGCGAGGGGCGGCGTGGTATAACTCGCGAGGGAAAGGATGACAAGCTTCTTAGAACTTGCCTCAGACTCCAGACCGTGCCTTCACTCCATATATCCCTCCTTTGTCCTCCCCATGGGCATGCAGATTGGAATGGTTTGATAGCATGGGAAGTTCACTTGGCTTCTCACCTAAGCTCAAGCCCGAACCGCCGCCCATACACCAACCTCCCTCCCGCCTACCCTCTCCATCCGCTCTCCCTAGCCCGACTGCCTCCCTCACTTCTTCCTCCTCCCCTCTACCTTCTTTCACCTCCGCACACTCTTGTTTCGATGCTCCACCACCTCTTTCACCTCCTATTATGCCCCCTCCCTCTTTTTCTCGGTGCGAAGAGTTTATTAAACTGCATAATTACCTAGACATCACCTAGAACTCGGTCTTCAAAGTCAAGAATGACATGGCAGAGCTGCTGAACAAAGACGATCATCGAGAGCTCCAAGAGGAGCGCTTGGAGACTCTCCTATGCACTCTCCTGCACAACACTCTGAATATAGGGACTCCATCCAAGGACATTGTGAATGATCCACAGAAGGAAAGGAAGCCAGACCCAAGCTCCGAATGAAATCGGTGTTCACAGGTTTTCTTGGTTTTTTGATGTCTTTAGACAATTTATTTTTCTGGTTTCTAGCCTTGCAAGGCACCTTAGTTTCTAGGCTTAGCACAACAATTTGCCACGAGACATTTTTCTCTCCTGTTACTGTAATTGTGAACTGTTTGGACATCTGTGAACTGTATGGACATGTGGCAGCATTGGTTTCCCATCTAGGCGACGTTGGCACGGTCTCACAGTCTATCTTGCCAGTTGTAATTTTTTGACTCTAGAAGGTTTTAATATATATCTCTAACTTACATATATATATAATTTTTTTTAA
Source organism: Picea engelmannii (assembly GCA_009831015.1). Taxonomy (NCBI): domain Eukaryota; kingdom Viridiplantae; phylum Streptophyta; class Pinopsida; order Pinales; family Pinaceae; genus Picea; species Picea engelmannii. The sequence continues at coordinate 8,805 of ML796577.1, forward strand.
AGGGATTGAAGATAATTTATATATAATTTGTTGGGATGAAAGAAAGGTCTTACAAGATTTACAAAAATTGACTCATTTATGAATGAGTCCAGGATTCATATTCTTATTTCATCATTTCTAAAAAGATGCATATTCATACTTGTCGCCTTACTACTGAAAACCATTATAAATTTGTCCAACAACGTGATACGTTTGAATTACATTTACTTGACATATTCATGTTCAATCCCCCCCTGTTTTTCTGCTTGATGTGGAGTATTGTCTTCTGTCTCCATCATTTCCACTTATCTGTTTACCTGTGTTTCCATAATTTCCATCTTGCTCATTTTCAAAAAATTGCTTAATAGTACCTAAAAGGGTAAGTAAGGAATTGGTTGTTGCTCGAAGCTGGGAGCTTTATTTCTCCATTGATTCCAATTACTCCATTAATATTACCACTGTGCTTTCCAACTCCATGAATCTTTGTTTTTCTTCTTCTCTTTCTCCAAGAAAAACATTTTCTTGTTCTAGGAGGTCCACCCTTTGTGTAAGTGTTACACCTATTTTCTCAAGATTAACTATCCATTGGTTGTCTTGTTCCATTGTTTCAAGATGTTGGAGAAGTTTCTTGATCATTTGGTCCATGTTGCTTATATAAATTACATGTTTCCTGAATTGCAGTCGGTCTCCTTCAAGGATGTCTTCGTGCTGACAAAAGATTATTTTAATTTCATTCCAAGATGGGTTCATGATAAGTTTTCCTAAATGATCTCTGCTTCTTTGATTGCCAAAAGGATTCAGAATGTTCACTCTGCATGTGTGGAACTGAAAAGGTTTATCGTTACTAAACTTTTTAATTCATTAAAATTTTAATAATTTATAATTAAGTGATTGATTCATCAAACATTACTTGAAATATGAGAAATCCTTAGTTTTAACTTTAATTTAAAACTTTCCAATTATCTACTCCAAGAAAAACTTCCCTACCTACCATTGATATTTTACATGTTAATTATTTTTAATTATATGAATAATATATGTGTTGTAAGTATTTTCAATCCTTATAAAATTGTTTTTTAAATACAATATTAAGATTTTATCCTTTATGATGATGATGATTATGGTTAATGTCCATTGAGACTAGAATTGGTCTATCAGACCTTAAGAAAAACAAGAGATTACTTGGATTTCTTTAAAATGTTATTCAGATGCTTGAAAAACATTGAGAAAGAATTCCAAGATCACTAAAGTTTGATGACTTAGAAGGTTAGGAAGGTCGGTATTGTGACAAATATTTGGAAATTGGGATCTAATTTGGGTATATGTAGAGCATTCTTGGAGAAAATATTTTTCATCTTCAACCCTCTTGGTGTCACAAAGGTGGCAGATTATTTCTTGCCATGTTTTTTTGGGGATTGTGCAATGCTTGGTTTAACTATGCAGATCATGAGAATTAGTTCTTATTTTATCAATATTTATTCTTTTCTTTATGCTAGTCAAAACATAGAGATACTTTTGATCTTCAAGGTTAAGGTTAACCACCTCCTTATAATATCTTAATTTTGTTTTATCTTCTAATTATTTATCATACCATAGATTCTCGTTAAATTAGGCTTGTACAATATTTTTAATATCATCGATATTTTGCAGAATAACTTGTTCTTTTATTCCCAAATGATTTAGCCAATACTTGACATCATTATGCCATCATCGCTTGAGTCGTTGGTGATTTTGGCTAGATTCTGAAGAAATTTTGGGGAGCCTCTTTTTATCCATGTTGTTTATCTTGTTCTTGTACATTAAATACCTAATCATAGTTGTGCTCTCAATGGAGGAAATAATTGCTTTGATTAGGGGGATATGATAGGGTGTATTTCCCTTAATTTTAATATTATAAGTTATAAAATTCTTTTGGATCCGATCTATATTTCTCCAGGACTCTTGAGAGATACTGCATCCCCAAAATTCACATCCATACAAGATAACAAGAGTGACAAGTGTCTCAAAGAGGATATTTTTTTTATCCCATAGCCAAAGGTTTGCTAATTTACAATTATTTTCAAGCCCATAATAAGCTTTACACCCTCCATTTATCCTTTTCTCAATGCTATAGTTCCTATTGAGATTGTGATGAAAATAACTTCCAAGATACTTGTATTAAGATACTTCCTTCAAGATATTATTGTCATACAAAAAATTATCTTAGGATATCTTGTTGGATTTAATGATCATAACCTTCATTTTGTCAGTGTTCAAAGTCATACCTGTACTACAAGAGAATTCCTTGAGGATTTGAGTTTCTTACTAAGGTAATATGGATTCCCTTCCATAAGAACAATATCATCGACATAGAGGAGAATGATGATTACTATACTAGCAAGAGTTGGTCCAACACAACCTGTGGCTTCCAAACAATCTTCTAACTTGTCAATGTAAATGCCAAAAAGAGTAGGGGATAGGGGACAACCTTGATTGACTCCTATATTGCAGTTAATATATTCTGACCAACCCTCGGTGATCCTAAACTTGGAAATGATGTTCTCATACAAGCTTACCACAACAACTCTCAGATCGGAGGGAACTTTTAGCTATTCTAACCTATTCCAAAGGTTGGTCCTAGGCACAATGTCAAAAGTGTTCCTAAAGTAAATAAAACAACAAAGGAGATTGGTTTTATTTTGTGACACTCTTCTGCAATGATCCTAAGCGTGATAAGGTGGTCCACACTTGAATGATAACATTTAAAATCAATTTCAACTTTAGTTATTTTTCCATGGTTTTCTAGCCATATGCTTATCTTCTTTTCCAAAATACTTCCATATAGTGTGGATAAAATGGGGCTAATCATAATGGTCCTATAATTAGAGGGATTTATTTTATCCCCACTTTTAAAAATAGGTATAATGAGGCTTTGAGTCCAAGGTTTAGAGAAGCTTTTATTGATTGCTAAATTGAATAGGTTGTATATCTGGGGGGATCAAAATAGGCCCTCTAATTTTTAATATTTCAGCTTGGTATCCCTCGATGTACTTAGCTTTCCCCTTTCCAAGTCACTTAACCCCAAACTTTATATCTTCTATAGAACAAACATCATTTTTTGTAGAAACTTTTTGAATTTCATCTAGGACATTATGGGATTCATAAATATTTTTAGGGTAGAAATTCCAGGCTATCAGGGGAATCATAGCATTTTCTTTAGTTTTACGAGTCATAATTTACTTACAAAATTTCTTTGGATCTATCTTTGGAAGGTGCAAAAGATTCTCTTTCTTTCTATTTATGTAGTGCCTTTTTTTCTTTTAATTAGGGATTTGTATATATTAATCTTATCATATTTCAAAGACTCATTATAGGCATCCCTAATGACATTTCTAGCAAGTTTACACTCATTATCATACCGAGGGTTGGAAATTCTATTCTTCTTTTTACACAACACTTTGATAGAGAATTTTTTTATAGAGGTAGAGATGATTGTTGTAAAATTATGATAGATGTCTTAAATATTGCTTTTATATGATAGAAGATTTATTTCGGTTTTTAAGTCCTTTAAAAATAAATTATCTTTATTTTTGTCAAAAAGAAGATGCCTTTGGTTACCAGAGTTATCTTCAAGGTGGTTTTGTGCATGGTAAAGTTTAGAGTTAGGGTTAAATTTCTACGATTAGAGTCAAGATCATGGTTGTTTAAAAGGTCAAAATTTTCTATTTGGTTGTAAATAGGGATATATGATATCACATAGTCCACAACAATACTACCCAACCCATGGATACAAGTCATCTAGTTAGATTTTGACCACTTTATTAGACCATTACAAATGATTAGATCTTGAGAAATGCAAATCTTGATTAGCTTACTACCATATAAATTCTCAATCAAGTCTTTCGAATTTCTCTTGCATCTATTAGCTAAAACAAGGTCCTCATCTAGCCATAGAGGATTAGGGTTGGAATCATTGCTTAAGCTAATAGCTTAGGATTAGTTGCAATTATAACATTAAAGTATCCTAGAAGGAGGATACTACCTTCATTTATCAAGCTGTAAATATCTTGCTCTAAGATTTTATAGGGACTATTTTTATCTAGATTTTTTTTTTGGTATAAAGGTAGAATTAATAGGCGCAAAATAACAAATTTCTATATACATCTTCTTAGCACCGACATCTAAAATATCCACCCAAATGAACTGATTAAGATGGTATCTTCTATGAAGACAAATGTGAGGATAAATGCTTGTTCTTATGTAACAAGCTATGCCTCCAACCCCTCTATGAGAGGATTTCTTGTTCCATGTGTTGGATTAATGAGAGGGGGGNCGGGGTGAATCATTAATGAGAAATTATACCACTTTTAACCATAGTATATATTATTTATCTTTACGAACAATATTCAACATTTTATCATCAATGTATCATCTATGAATGCATCCAATCATATATATCATAAGCATGTAAATATAAGAAAAATAACATCAACATCACATCAAGAACACAATACACCAATATTTCCGTGGAAATCTAAATGGGATAAAACCACAAAATGATTTCTTATATATATCAAGAATTTATTCTTAGGAAGAACCAAATTCCAAATTCTCGAGCTACAACTGGAAGGAAGCTAGAACCCCCTATTCTTAGGCTCCAACATGAAGGAAACTACAACTCCCTGAATTCTCTGGCTCCAACCAGAAGGAGGCTACAACCCCCTAATTCTCAGGCTCCAACCTGAAATAATCTCCAACTCTCTGAGTTCTTTAGAACCAACCGAAAGGAGGATACAACCCCCTTCCCTTGCCCCTTCTTTCTGCCCTAAAATATAAGTGTAGAAAAATTGTCACGGACTCTGCCACTATCACTGACACAAACTCTATCACTTTTTCCACTGTCATTGTCACTGTCACTGCCACTGCCACTGTCACATCAACCTATAACTTGTCAACCTGTCACTGTCACAATAACCTATCCAACTAGTTGATGTCTCATCGACAAAACCAAATCCACTCTCATCCACATGCAACTCATGCCAAGATCACCAAGAGCATATCTCAAACCATGTGCTCAACATCACCAAACACATGCCTCTACCAAGAATGCACCAATATCACCACATACCATCAAAATATATGTGTCTCAATCAAGTACCAACCTATAACATGCATCAACCATGCATCAACCTGTACCATCAACCATGTACCACAACAAGTGCATCAACCATGCACCAAACATGTATCATCAACCATGTACCAACCATATACATCAATCATGTGCCAACCATGTACATCAAACATGTACATGCACGTGGGTGATGGATTTAGGCATGGGAAACACCCAGAAGCCAGGTTCAGTTCACACACATGTGCATTTTAGCGAAGCATAGATAACAAATAATTGGGAAAACTTCCAGCAAGTGATTCCAACTCAGTTTTTGGCCAAAACAGGTGTAGGAAGAACCCAAATAGGGGTTTTTGAACGTTTTGGAGCCATTGAAGCCATTTATTTTTCATTCAGAGAATTGTCCTTTGGCACTTTGAGAATTAATGAAAATGATCCATTGGAAGCTAGACCATGAGATGTATCTCAAGAGAGGAGTGAAATCCTTTATCATTTTTTTGTGTTAATTAGTTTACTTTGATGGCTATTATGTTTTTTTAGGTTGCTCATGATTAAGTAAAAAAAACTCATTAAGTTTTATGTGTTTGTAACTTGATCCCATTACCCAAGCACATACAAATTTCACTTGCAATTTTTAAGAGACTCAAGCCTTTTCATTTTCAGATCAAGTTGGTATCAGACCATAGGTTTTTGAAGGTTTTATTGTTTGCAAGTGTTTTTTTTCTGATACTTACAAGGTTGAATATCACAAGAGGAGAAGGTCAACTTTTAGAGCCTAGTTCTCAACTTTCAAGAAGGAGAACTACACAATCACCTCAAGCTTCAAGGAGGCATTCACCAAGTATGGCTCATGAGGAGTGTAATGAAACTCCTACTTTAGAAGAGGAAACTTTCAAAAAATATTTCTACGACATGATAGAAATGGTGAAAGTTTTATTTGAAAAAAGAAATGCAAAGTTGCAAGGTGAAAGCTCAAATCCTTTTGTTAGTCTCTAATTTTTCCTTTTGATTTTGTGAGAAACATTAATCCCAAACCCTTCCTACCTGTACTTCATTATCTGCTTCCAGTTGATTTTGATCATTGTTTTTAGTGTCTTATGGTTTGCATTTCAGTTTTTTGAATAATTTATTTAAGTTTGGAGTTGTAAGACATGGTTTTAAATGATGTGTCACTTTATCTGCATGTTTGAACTTTACAAATTCAAATTATGCTAAGTCATTAATAGTGCTACAGGAATAGCCTTATTCCCGTACCGCAAATATAATCATGTCTTGATATGCGCCCATCACCCAGATTTCATTATCATGACACAGATCATGGTTTGAGAGTTCGTATGTGTCCCACAATAGCTTTGGAATCATTTTGTGATTCAAACCGTTACATGATCTGATAACTCTGTACCCGTAAAGGACTCATTTCAAATCGTTCAATTCCCAAATATCATTATCTAAACCCGCCACTTGTCATTCTGATTGTGTTGAATTATAAGCACATGTATTTTTCTCAGAATAACTGTTATATGTTAATAGTTGAAGTTTGTAAATTCAGAATCCGATCAGTGCCTATTGTAGCATCATGTTTCATGGTGCCTAAGACAAGCGGGTAAGTGGTTAGATTGGAACCTGAGGGCGTTGAGCTTCTTGAGGCATATCTGCAGATGGCGCAGAGATTTAGAGATGCTGGTTGGTTTGAATTCCTCACTACCTTCCAAGGTCACGATGAACAGGTCTCCATGGAGTTTTCACTGAACTTTGATGGTCACGAGGTGGATATTGGGAAGATGCTAATGCTGGTGGCAGCACAGACAATTACTAAATCTTGCAGATTGGTGGTTGGAGGAGAAAGATGGTGGAAGAAAGAGCATGTGGTTGTAGAGTTTGTCAATCAATTCCTACTTCCAGATAAGCAAAATCTGAATTGGAGAAGGGGAGTTCCTCGCAACTGGATTAGACCTGAATGGAACACTGCTCTGATCATTATCCACAGGTATATCACCTGCAAAGGTAGATTTTCACTAGTCTATATCTACCACATTAGGATATTAATGCATCTAAATGGTGATTATCCCTTAAATCTGCCTTACTTTCTACTCAAAATCTTAACAAAGATGTCAAAGAGAGTGCAAACACTCTCCACCAATGCAAAGAGAAGTCTGTTTCATCAAGTCTTAATTAAGACTTTATTTATGTCTGCTTTGAGAGAATTACAGAAGCCCTGGAGCTGGCTCATGCAATCTTTAAACCCTAACACACAGTCCAACAAATAGAAGAAAGGTAAAGGAAAAAAGACTGTTACACAGAAACAAAATATTTCAATTGATGAAACCCCCGTTAAAGAAGAAATGGCTGATATCAGGGTGACGACGACCAACAGAGGTAAGAGAACCAAATGGGAAACAAAAAAAAAATGAAATTCTTCCTGAGGAAGATTTAAAAACAGAAGAAGACTCTGATGAAGATTATAATGTTACACTCTCAGCCAAGCATAAAGCATCAACAACCAGTAAGAAGAATGCTGCAGTTAAAAGGAAAAAGAAGAAATGCGTGCCTGTGCCTTAAGAACCTAGGAGGAACTCTACAAGAGTCACCAACAAGTACAGGCTAAGGCCCAAAGCCATGTTCGATTCTTCAATCAAAAGAGAAGATGTCATAGTGATAGAAGACCATTCTGAAGATGCTAAAGCAGATATCAAACGAAAGACAAGAATGTCCCCAGTACATAAAGAACCAATAAAAAAAGGTAAGCAAGTTGTTATATTCTCTATAGGACCTGTAACAAGAGCAACCACCAAATCATCAAAATCTGAAGTAGTGTTTTTTTATGACAAAGGCTATTATTTTGCAGAACCAGAAAAGCTACAAGAAATACTCTGTTTTTTACCTGTTATAGTCTTTATCTTCAAGAGAGGTTATAGAATAGCTGGAGAGGAATTTGTTGAAACCAAAAGAGGTTTTTGTTGGGAACATGCCCCTTCACAAAAATCTCTCTCTATTTTTACACAACAATCACATTTTAAGAGATTCGAATTGATCTTTGAGGCCAAATTTTCTGATAAAGCTACAGGAAATACTCTGTTATTTTTACTTGTTTGAGTCTTTTTCTTCAAGAGAGGTTGCAGAACAGATGGATATGAATTTGTTGAAACAAAAATAATTTTTTGTTGGGAAGATTCCCCTTCACAAAAACCTCTCTCGGTTTTTACAAAACAATCACATTTTAAGATATTCAAATTGATCTTTGAGGCCTAATTTTCTGATAAAGCTACATGAAATACTTTGTTATTTTTACCTGTTTTAGTCTTTTTCTTCAAGAGAGGTTGCATAACAGCTGGATATGAATTTTTTGAAACAAAAATAGGTTTTTGATGGGAACGAGTCCCTTCACAAAAACCTCTCTCATGTTTTACACAAATATCACCATTTAAGAGATACGAAGATATTGTTGGACCCTATTTTTCAGGAATTTACCAGATTTGTTTTCCTGAAAAATCTCATGGACAACAGTTGACAAGCCACCTCATCAATTCGAATTGGATATCAGATTGGATATTCTCCTTGATTATTTGAAACAAGAAACTAAATATAGATGAGGAGGTTTTCAGATCCATTTCTTTTGGATCTTGATAATTATGTATTGTTTCTATATAAACTCTGTAGAATGAGAAGTTGGAGGGGAAAAATGGGAGATCCAAAGGACTTATTCTGAAACTCCTTGTAAGGCATTATTATTCCATTTGACACTTAATAACAAAGGCATATTGATGGTTAGACACTCTTAATGATATTGATGGTCTTATTTCTTAATGATATTTTGAGATAAGAATTTGTGTGAAGTTGACAAATTGAAAACTTCATTTTCTATTTTCCTTATTTGTTTAATCCATCTATGTGACTACCTTTTAACCAGTCAATGGGATATTTTCTATTCTTATTCTGATTTTCTCATTTATTTTATTACCTTGAGCCAGTTTTCAACCACCTTATTCAAAAACCAAACCATAAAAACCCTCAAAACACTTTTGCAATAACTCGATGATGCCCTAGCTTGCCCTCTCACTGTCAAGTGCAACTTTAGGGACTAACACCTTCAAAGGGTAATGAATATAGTGGTGATAAAACTCCAAAAGAAAATGGAGGGAATGGTGATACTCCACCTCCTTCACCTCCATCTTCCACCTCTTCTATCATTTCACAAACACCACCAAATTCTCCAAAGGAACATGGTAAAATTTCTCTACAAAGTCCTTTGCTTAAGATTTATATTAAGTTTGAATTTCCTATGTATAATGGAAAGGTAAATGCTAAGAAATTGGATAAATGGATTCGTCATATTGAAGTGTATTGTAGGATACAAAGAATAAAATATGATGAAACTAAGATTCATCTTGCTTCTTTGAGATTGGAAAGTGCAACACTCATTTGGTGGGAATCCAAAACTCAAGAGGACATGAAGAAACATGGTAAAGTTTTATCCTCTTGGAATGATGTTATTGTTGCACTTAAAATACAATTTTATCCATTAACATACATGTAGAAAGTATTATGGATTGGCAAAATTTTAGACAAATTAAAGGACAAAGTGTTCAAAGCTACACTCAAGAATTTAGAAGAAGATCTTTGATTTTGGGTATATATATATATATATATCTTCTCAAGAAACTTTACTCAAATACATCAGAGGATTGCATAGCTACTTGAGGCACACAATACTTATGTTTAACCCTACAAATATAGATGAAGTTTGTGTATAGGAAACTCATTTGGAGGCAAGAGGGAGGAATGAACCTCAAGAGGGAAGCAATAAGCCATTTGTTAAGGGAGACAAGGGAAAGAGGAAATTCAAAGGAAATGGAAGAAATAATTCTTCAGTCAAGAAAGAGGGAGCGAAACACTCATGTAAACATTGTTCAAAATATGGCCATGATGAAGACCATTGTTGGAAACTTCATTCTGAAATGAGACCCAAAAAGTTCAACCATAAGGGGAAACCAAAGACTATTACAACTACAAAACATGATTTAGGTTTTGATTCAGGAGATGAAACAAAAATTACAGCCTTGGGTTTTCAAGGTAAGGATTCTATTGCATGTACTAGTTCTTCAAGTAACAATATCCTCAATGAAACTCAACGTGAAAAAGAAAGAATAGATCTTTTCCAGATAAGGGTTATTTCAAATCATACCAAGATAGATACTCTTTTTGATACTGGATCTCAAGCAAATCTCATATCTGAAGACACTATCAAGAAATTAAAATTGGAAACTACTCCACATACTAAACCATACCCTCTAGGATGGATATGTGATAATGCAAAATTGCATGTGACAAGAAGGTGTAAACTTAGATTTTCCATCACTGCAAATTTTATAGATGAGGTAGAGCTTGATGTTATTCCATTGGATATTTGTGGTATTGTGTTGGGAATCCCATATTTATATGATAGGAGATCCATATTTCATTGTCATGAGAAAAAGTATCATTTGTTTAAAAATGGAGTTGAGTACATTGCTAGAGCACATACAAAGAAGTTGAATTTGTCACCTGTAAATGATGGACAAATGAAGAGATTAGTCAATGCTAGTAAGAATTTTGTCCTCTTGATGATCAAACCCAAAGACAATGTTGAAAAATAATCTTTCCAAGGTTATGATGAAAAGTTGAAATATAATTTATATGAGGTTGTTAATCAATATGATGAGATGTTTTAGGAACTAAAAGGATTGCCTCCAAAAAGGGGTATCCAACATGAGATACAATTGCAGCAAGATTGTCCTCTTCCAAACATTGGTATGTACAAGATGTCAGCAGTCATGGAGAATGATGAAATTAAAAAACAAATCCAAGAGTTTCTTGACAAAGTGGTCATCATGCCAAGCACATCGCCATGTGGGTCACAAATTGTTTTAGTGCCAAAGAAATATGGTACATGGTGCACATGTGTAGATTTCAGAGCCTTGAACAATATTACGGTAAAGAATTGTTATCCTCTTCCTAGAATTGATGATTTGCTTGATCAATTGAAATATGATAAGAGTTTTACTAAGTTGTATTTGAGAAGTGGATATCATCAGATTAAGATTGTTGAAGGAGACACATGGAAGACAAATTTCAAAACAAAGAAAGGTTTGTTTGAGTGGATGGTAATTCCATTTGGACTTTATAATGCTCCTGTTACATTCATGAGAGTCATGAATGATGTTTTAATGCCTTTTCTTTATGATAGTGTGATTGTCTACTTGGATGACATTTTGATATTTATAAAATATCATGAAGAACATGTTATGCATGTAAATAAATTTTTGGATGTCTTGAAGAAAGAAATTGTTTTTTTGAAGGTGTCTAAATGTGAGTTTGGAAAGACCTCACTTGTTTAATTGTGACAAATTGCTAGAGGAGGAGAACTGAAAATTGATCCTTCCAAGGTCAAAGTCATTTTGGATTGGCCCAAGCCCAACAATGTGACCAGGGTAAGAAACTTTTTGGGAGAATCCCAATGTTGGAGAAATTTTATTGCTAACTTATATTCAATTGCAACTCCATTACATGTAGTGACAAGCATCAAGCATGTTTTCCAATGGGGAGGCAAGCAACAAAAATATTTTGATGCATTGAAGGAGAAGATTAGTTCAGCTCCAGTTCTTTCACTTCCTAATTTGAGACATCCATTTGAGATCCAAACAGATGCAAGCAATTATGCAATGGGAGAAGTCTTGTTACAACATGGTAAGCCCATTTTTTTTCATTCTAAAAATTTTAATGGTGTTGTGATTTATCCTACTTATGATAAGGAGTTGTATTCATTGGTAAAAGTGTGAAAAAATGGAAGCATCATTTGTTGGGAAAAGAAACTATCATTCACATAGATCATCAACCATTGCAATACTTACAATCACAAACAAAGCTACAACAAGCAAGGAACTTCAGATGGATGGGTTTCCTACAAAAATTCCACTTGGTTATAAGGTATAAGAAATGAATTTATAAAAAAGTTGTCAATATGATTTCTAGGCCTATTGTTAGTGCTTCAGTTATTCTTAAGCATAATTATACCATGCATTAGAGTTATGTTGAACAATATGCTTTAGATGTTGATTTTAAAGAGGTTTATGCAACTTTGTTTCATTCTGAACAAGTTGAGGAATTAGATTACCATGTGCATGATAAGATTTTGTATCATCTTGGCAAGCCATGCATTCCACAGGGTGAAAGAGTCAACATCATAAGGGAAGCACATTCTTCTCTTATTGCTGGCCACTTTGGTGTAGGCAAGACGGTGGCTAATTTACAAAGGTATTGCTATTGGCCTAAAATGAATGAAAGTGTTTCAAGATATGTAAGAGGATGTTCCTTATGTGCTACAAGTAAGCCTAAAAATAGAAAGTTGGGTTTGTATACTCCACTTCCGGTTCCTTCTCTTCCTTGGGAAAGAATTTCCATGGACTTTGTAGGAGGTCTACCTATGTCTAAAAAAATCATGATTATATTTATGTTGTGGTTGATTGTTTCAGAAAAATGTGTATTTTGATGCCTTGTAAGAGGCGGGTTACAGCTGAACAAACGACACAAATATTATTTCACCATGTTTGGGTACATTTTGGGTTGCCCAAATCCATTATTTGTGATCAAGATTCTTGATTTATTGGGAACTTTTGGTCAAGCTTATGGGAACTCATGGACACCAAGCTGAAAAAGAGCACAACTTTTCATCCACAAACCGATGGTCAAATAGAAGTGGTGAATAGAAAATTAGTACATCTTCTTCGTGGTTAATGCAACAAGCATCCTAAGATTTGGGATGAGCACCTACACTACATTCAACATGCTTACAACTGGGCTAAGCACTCTTCGACTCAAACATCTCCATTTGAGGCATGTTTTAGTTATTTGCCAAAATATCCTTTAGATTTTATCTTTGGGAAGGATATTTCTATTGATGGTCAATATGACATTGATAGAGAAAAGAAGTTCATTGAAAAAATTCAGTTGGTGCATCAAATGGTACAAGAACAATTGGAAATGAGCCAATCCAAGTACAAGACAAGACATGACAAGCATCATGTTGATCACAGTTTCCAAGTTGGAGACACAGTTTGGCTTTACATTAGCAAAGAGAGGCTTAAAGGAGAAGGTAAAAAACTGAAACCGATTAGATATGGACCTTTCAAAATTCTTGAAAATATTGGTAGCAATGCCTTCCATTTGGATTTGCCTCCTTATATGCAAATGTATGTAGTTGTTAATATTAAGAATTTCAGATTGTATGAGCCTAATTTCATTGATGATCAAGGAGGGCATGTTCATATTCCTTCTATATGTTATTTCTTGCCACAATATATTTCAGAACTGCATGAAGATACAATCCTTGATAGAAGGATGAGAATTTCAAAACGAGGGAATGTGGAATACCTTCGAGTTGGTATTAAATGCACAAATCCAAGAAAATACAAATGGATTGAAGTTGGAAAGGTGAGGGAACTGTACCCTCATATTCAGATAGACTGAAAGTAGTCTTTTGGAGGTACAAAATCTTCCCAATGGGGAGGAGTGATCCAGGGGATCAAAATATGCTCAAAAATAAAACTGCTCAGAATTTATTGAAAACAAACTCGTGCATAGGCCTCTTACTGAAAATCCCAATGCAACTTGAACGGGTTCAAATGGGTGTCGTATGCAAGAGATATCGCGTTTCATCCATTTCCTCAAAGAGGCAAAATTTTACTGACTATATAGTTCGTACAATCTAACGTGGCAGGGTTGTACTATTGACATGGCAGGATCATACTATTGATGTGGCTGGGCTATACTGGTGACATGGAAAGGTGCTTATTTGGCACATGGTACATTGACCAATATAGTTATGAAACGTGGTGTGTTGTGGGCCAATGGTATGGTGCCATGTGGAATCCATCCGTGGTTTAAAAGGTTTGTTGGAGTCCATGGGGGTCGAACCTGGGACCTCTGGTAGTGGCAGTGACTTGGAAAGGGTCAGGATACTAGCCCACCTGAAATTGTTTCTTAACCTTAGAGTTCAAAATAAATATTTGAATTGAATTAAAACTTCACACGGGCGGAGAAAGGGTCAGGGCTTAGCCCCAGCTGTTACACATAAAAAATACTCACTTTGATAGTGTCGCAAGTGTTGTCATTACAAAGGTCGCAAGTGTCGCATTTTTCTCACAAGTGTCGCAAGTGTCAAGGAAGCATACTGCCATGATGTCTATGTCGTGCCTGTAAATGACATCAAGAGGACACTTGGCACATGTCAAACATTTGATTTGGAAGAGGAGGAAAGGTTAACTCGGTTCATGAATCTTTTGCCATCTAAAAACACTAAAAAAACTAAGTTTTTGGAGGAGAGCGCTCCCCTATACACTACTAGGGAGCGTTATAACACTCTGAGTGCCCTTTTGAGGGAGCACTACCTATTCTGGGTAGTAGTTAGGTTGTTGAGATGAATGGGGGAAGGATCCTTTCATTCTTGGAAGGTAGTTGGATTCGAATCCCTAGTCTAGCCATGATCTTAGGGCAGATCCTCAACTTCCCCAAGGATATCTCAAGTGGTTAAAGCCTCTCCAAGGCTATATAAGCAAGCTTTCTCATGGTGAAAGGGGACTGAAAAGGGAGAATCACACCAAACTTATGATCTTATAAGTGGTGCTGGAACATAGATATTTTGGAAGCAAGAGACCTATGATATCATAGGGAGCAATCAGTGAAGCTATCATCATTCATATCGTGGATCCTTTGAGCAAAGGGTAGACAAGGAGGACTTGACGGAACTACTGCAATTCATCTATGACTGTAAGCAATGTTTTGTCCTCATTAATATAATTTGCTTGGCCTGTTTCTTTCTAATTCATGTTCAATCTCACATGAATTTGTCTCTTTAGTAGATAGACCTATTTCGGACTAATCTTGATAGAGTAGGAAGTAGTCATAC
>ML796577.1:54902-70504 GCA_009831015.1 Picea engelmannii
TTATTTACCTTTTAAAATCTCTTAAACCTCTTTGACTACTTTGACCTTTTGGGGCTTCTAGATGACATGTGAGGGTCCTCCAACTTCGTAAGGCCATAACTCTCAAACCGTGAGGAGTTATGTGACGTTCTACATACCACCAAGAATTGAATGACATGTACTATCCATATAGAATAGTATTATCTAAAAATATATCATAACTCATATTATTACCCATCAAACAAACTTGGGTCCATTACCCAAACCTGGGGTCTCCAACTTCTCATGGCCATAACTCTCTAACCGTGAGGAATTATGTGGCATTCCACATACCACCAGAAATGACATGAAAAACACTATCCATATAGGATATTTTCCTTGACAAATTCACTTTCCTTCATCTCATTATTCCACAATTAATCATGGGTTCTCTTACTCCACAAAGTGTCTTCCCATGAGGGCTTTCACCATAAGGGAACCACTTTGGAGTTCATCCATATTTACTTCTTATCAACCATGAAAAATCAATAATGAGTCATATTTACATCAAACAATATTGGTTCCATTACCCAAACCTTTGTGCTACAGGGCTTTCTTCAAGGGTTGACATCAATGACAACCAACCTTAATCAACGAAAACATCATCTAGTCCACACCATTTTCCTCTTGAGTAACAACAACCTTAAAAATAAAGCGCTTATAAAAATTGATTACATATTTTTATATTTTCTGGTAGCAAACCTACATTAGATTAGTTGTAGGGCATTGGAATAGGTGTGAAATATAACTTTCCAAAGCTACAAACAAACATAGAATCTTGAGTTAGGAAGCGGTGAAATCCACTTGCTACATTTTGTCCTGGGAAGCCCTTCTCACACAAGTTTCAAACCTGAGGTCGCATTGAGACTGACATAGTTACTCACCCTTCTTTATTGGTCTTGGTGTAGATATTTCACATATGAAGGGGGTTTCTTGAAAGGTATACCCATACTGATGAGTGGAAGCCTTTCAAGTTGATTTCAGGATAGATACCCTGCCCTTGCGCATGGATCAGACTGTCGAATGTTTCCCCAGGAATCATTGTAGTAGTTGGTAACCTTAGAGGCCTATCTCTTTAGGGTATTTACACAAGGTGATTGTGGAGGGGAAAGTCTTCACGATACCTATAATCGACGTTGGCCAAACTCACTCGGTACCAGTAAGATCTTCTTTGCCTTCTTCACTTGCAAGGTCTTCTTTTGTTTCATCTTCTTCACTGAGTGAAATCTATGAAGATAGTAACCCGGTGGATAAGAAGAAGAAGAAAAGGAAGAATAAGAAGAAGAAAAATAAACAAGGATCCAAACTTCCAACCACTGTCAGACATGTTGGAAAACAACCAGTTACTGTTAATCATGCTGGGAGTGTTGATGATGTCAAGATCACCCAAATAACTTATAATCCCAAGTACCCTTTCAAGCTTTGTAAGGGTAGCCATATTCTTAAGGATTTCCCTAGTCTGTCCAAGGTTATAGAAGCATGGTATACATACCCTCGCCAGCCTACATCGTCAGCCTCTGAACAACATGTTGATGACTTCCCATCAACTATTCAAGATACCATTGGAAAGAAGAAAAGTAGAGTCAATTTCCCATGCATGTTATGAAAAGGGATTCATCTAACTCACCTTTTCCCTCGTATGGAAGAAGACTTGAAATGCCTGGAAGACATGATTGTTTCACAGCCTCAACTTCCATCTTCTTATCACAAGCTTACTCTTGACCCACCTATAGTTGATGTAACGATCAATATCTCCCCTTCATCGATCAGTCTAGTTGATCAAGTGGTCAATATGGTCACATCCTTATTTGAACCAGTTGACCAAGCGATCGATCCGATCCCATCCTTAGTCGATCCCACTCTCCCGTTAGAGAGTAAAACCCAAGCGGTTAATCCTTTTCCAACCATCAATCCCATTCTCCCCTTGGAGAATGAAACCCAAGTGGTCGATCTGATCTCATCATCGATCGATCCTACTCTCTCGCTAGAGAGTAAAAATGATGTTGCCCACATTTTTCTCATTGATACAAAATCTACCATGCCGGGGGGTATTCCTCCTTCTCTCGTGAAACCCCCTCCAAGTAATGAGGCCATCCATTTTGATTGGGGTGTGCTAACTGGACCTCGTCTTCCCTCTCACATTCCTTTTCCGATTACAGTGTAGGTTTGTGGTCAGGACATTCCTCAGACACTGATAGATGAGGGTGCGTCCGTTAGTATTTTGTCCTCTTTTGCTTGGCCAGCTTTGGGTTGCCCTCATATTTCCCCAGTTACACAGAATCTGTTAGCTTTTAATAGAAGAACCAGTCAACCTTTCGGGACCCTTCCTCAGTTTCCTGTAACTTTGGGTGGGAAAACTGTCTTTATTGATGTTATGGTAGTCCAAGACCCCTTGGAGTTCACTTTACTCCTTGGGTAGGATTATATCTATGCCATGAAAGCTATTGTGTCCACTCTTTTTCGTGTGATATCTTTTCCTCAATATGGAAGAATTGTGACTATTTATCAACATTCATTTATTGGTCCTGACTGGATTCCCTCCCTAAATGGTTATTATATGCAGATGGTATCACCCCCGCCATAGGTTAATTATGTGGCATTGTCTCCCATGACTTCAGTTTCTGATGATTTAGATCCAGTAGTTGACATGGTGATCTATTCAATTGGGATTTTAGAGCCTGATCTCTTTACCCCTATCATGGCCCTCGACATGTGTCCCTTCTAGAGTGTGTTTCTTCCATCAAGTGAAGATGTCTTGGATGCAATGACCGAGTTTTGTCCCTTGACGTGGTGTCCTTACAGATCACTTTCCTCTTGGAATCCATGATCAAGAAGAGATCTTTGAGCATGGTTTTCTTATTTCAAGCTCATTAAAAAATGAAACCATCTTTGAGCATGGTTTTCTGATTTCAATCTTGTTAAAAACTGAAATTAGCTACGAGGATAATTTTTTCGTCTCTGTGGAAACCTCGTTAAAAAATGAAACAGAGGTTACGAGCATAGTTCCTGTTTCTGTGTCAAGATCGTTAAAAAATGAAACAGAGGTATAGGGATTGAACCTGGATTCTCGAGCATAGTTCTTATCCTGTGTCAAGCTCGTTAAAAAATGAAACAACTTCCCTGTCTCTGTTTGAGTCAAGTATTTTGTCTAGTATTTGAAGCTTCTTTTCATCCTCCTATGTCATTGGACGAATCGAAGCTTGGGGGGGCAATGATTTCAGCCTCTAAACTTCATGTTGAAGTTGAGCCACTAGCTTCTTAAGCTGGGGGCTAAGTACCGACCATCCCTATGTTATGTGTTGGGAAGTTCAAGCATAGTTTTCTATGGTTCAAGTTTGTGTAAAAATGAAACCACCTACCTCAAGCATAGTTTCCTCTAGTTCAAGCTTGTGTAAAAATGAAACCAGGTCCAAGCATAGTTTTGTTTAGTTTTTAATCTTGTGTAAAAATAAAATCTATCCCAAGCATAGTTTTGTTTTGTTTTAAAGCTTGCATAAAAATGAAAACAATATCGAGCTTAGTATTTGTTCTTTCTCATGCTCGTAAATATATGAGAATAAGTTACTGAGCTTAGTATTTGTTCTTTCTCATGCTCGTAAATACTTGAGAATGTAACCGAGTATATTTTTATCACTTTTTCGGACTCGTAAAGGTTATACGAAAAAGGGACCCTTTGGAGTTCCCTTTAAGCTCTTTTCAAACTCTCCAAACATGAAAATATTGTCGAGTGATCTTGTTATTTTCCTTCTCGTTAAATTATTTGAATAAAACATCTGTTGAGTGGTAGTTTATCTCTTTTTCGGTCTCATCAGAATACTTTATGGAAAATGACCTTTTGGAGTTTTCTTTAACTGTTTTAGAGACTCTTTAAAGATGAAAAACCCCCGAGTTTTCTCTCTTTGGACTCATAAAACAAACATCAAAAGGCCCATATGGGACCAAACCACTCCTTATTAGGGTTCATTAAACATCCTCTGAGGGACTCATCTGAAGGATGATCTTACATCTACAAGCATATGTTATCCTCCTCAAGCTTGCGTAAAAATAAAGAGGTACTCGCCAGAAATGGTGGGGGGGGGGAATTGGGAAAGAAATGTATCTAAACCTGTATTATATGGAAGAGTCACTTTTGAACATGATAACCTTTTAGTCGCTTTGTGTCTAGGTTGGAAAATCCACTTGTCTCTTGATCATACTCCTTTACAAGATTACAATTTGGTCTATGATCCTTGTTATTGAGTCAGTTTTTCCAAGACAGTTGTCGTGTCGTCAATATGTTCAAAAGAAGTCTAAACTGGAAAGCCTTCTATTGTGTCGGTTGTGTCTGCAGTATTTAAGCCTTCTATTGTGTCAGCCATCCCTGAGTCAGTCCTGAATCACTGGTTACTTTGATCTACTTCAAATCTTTTTCCCCGTTTCCTGTCATTGATGGAGGATACATTAAGGCCTTCCTATGATGAGTATTTTTCTGTCAACTTCAACTCATTATATAGGAATTAGACTTAGAAAATAATTGGTACCTTGGAACTTGCATGCCTCAATGGTAGGTTTCCTCACTTTCGACAGTGGGTTTTCATTATTGACCTTTGATCGGGAGATTCCACCGAGTGTTCGACTTCAACTCATTAATTCACATTCGTTGGATTGTACTAGATTACCTTGGGAGTCATTAAAATTAATGGTGATTTACCTCACACTTGTTAACAGTATTCACTAATGACCGGTAATCAAGTGGTTTCTACCATGTTCGAATTCAACACATGTATTTTTATGGTTAGATTTGTACTATAGAGTGGTGGAGATAAAGACCCTGGATCTTTTCTGACAGATTTAGGTTGCATTGGAGTATATTCAGTGTACTGTTACATAGATTCACATTGTATGTCTCGTGGATATATTCAAATTTCAGTCTTTAACACATAGATCCACAATGTATTTTTGGTGGCTATGTTTAGATTTGAGTCATATTGGCATGGATCCACAGTGTATGTTTGGTGGCCATGACCTGTCTTACTTGATATGGATCTTTGCATGTCAGAATTTATTCTGATTCATTTGTATTCTGAGTATGGGAATGTCTACCTCAATGATGATATATTATTGTACTATATTTCCTTGTTTGTTGGCAGGTTTCCAACTGACGTGTTCCTTGTTCCCTACACACACTCGACAAAGTATATCAACTATCACTCTTTTCTAACTTCATACTTTGGGGGGATCTCTGTTACACATTATTTTCGTCACCCTTATGACCGTTAATGATGTAAACCTATTTGTTTCCTTCAAAGAGTCAGTGGCCTGGATTCCTGAAGAAAGAAGGGAGAAGAACTTTCCCTGAGAGAAGAAGTTGTTTTTTCCTTTGTAAAAGCCCTATTAAGGAGGATTTTTGCAGGCTTCTCTATACACAGGGTGTGAAAATTCCTGATTTCCATAGGTTGCACTATAGCTAGGCTATGGAGTTTCCGTGGGCTACATTATAGCTAGGGTGTGGTGGCCTTAGTACATGGGAAAAACAAGCATTTTCTCGATGCTTCTAGAAGGAGAAGCTTCTATGGTGAGGTGGCCTCTAAATGGTTTGGATCTTACTCTCTTTCATGATTTAGTGGGATCATCCTAACCTCCTCACCTTATCCTCTTCAGCTTATAAAAAGAGAGGAGCTTTCATGGAGAAAGTTAGTTGGATTGAGCTTGGGAAATTTAGCTTGTAGCTTGGAGTTTTTAGAGCTTGTATGTTGGCTTTGAGATTTTCTTTGTCAAGATAGATTGTGAGTAGCTATCAAATACACAGTCTCATAATCCATTGGAGCAAGAAGTGTGTGGGAAGAAAGGAACTGTTGGAAGGAACTTGACGACATCAAGGCATCTGGTTGTATATTTCTTCCACATTCTTTAATACAGATATACTTTTCTTTCCTATATGAATGTTATTTGTCCATATTGTATGATTCCTTCACCACATACATAGTTTCATATCAAATAGACTCTGTTATTCTTGTCTTTGTTTGCTTGTGTTTATTTGCAGATATTTCTCATAAACCTCATGATGAAGCTTGGATTGCATTGATGAAGTCAGATCTTCAATATTTAAAAGGTATGTTCTAGATCCATTTCTCATTTGATAATCGAATCTAAGGAAAGAGTAGTGTATTGTCTTGTTTTGTTCTAGTTTCGTAGTGAAGCTAGGGGGATTGATTTGTGTCTGCACTTAAAAATTATCCCAATAACACATATCAAGCCTCAATCTTGTACCATATACCATGTACCGACAACCATATGTAGATATGTACCATGTCATCAATGAAGCATCTCAAAGAACCAATGCATGTCCCTCATGCATACATCACCATACAACATGAACATCCCTCAACCATGTACAAGAAACTCAAATATATGAACTATAATAACAATGTCATATGATATACTAGTCATAAGAGTGGTCCTCACTAAACCAACCAACCAACATATACAATATCCAAGTACAAGACCAACCATACCAAGAATGCCTCAAGCATTCACCACATCATAAGCAAAAATAACCATCAAAACAAGCATATAACCATACCATAAATTTTGTATCTAACTTGAACATGTAGGATGCTGACCTGTATGCTTGATTCAGACTTCAGGGATATGGTACTAACATTTACCCTAATTTTCAAGTGTCGCGCTAGACAACCATAGGAAAACAAGTGAGGGCCTTACTATACAAGTATAGTGCAACAAGCGAGTGCCTCACTAGAGAAGTATAGTGCAACACATGAGGATGAACTAAATTAGGGTTTCCTAAATTTATCTTTCTCCCCTATGCAATCCCAAGAATCTTGCACTTCTCTCGCTTCGCTACCTCAGAATTCTCTATTGCAAACTAGCCATAAGATCACAATACTAGACCATAACATTCACAGGATAGATATTCAATGTAAGTGTATGAGTGTACTTGTGAATGACTCCTTGAGAGGTATTTATACTTTTTCTAGGTAACCTCTTCTATTAATTTAGGGCTTCTAGAGATCACTTGTTACAACTACTTTACCCCTTTCATTCATTGACTTGTAACCAAATAGGGCTTCTTGACCATTCTTCAACGCTTCCAACTTCACAAGACCATATCTCCTTGACCGTGAGGAACCACGTGGCGTAACGCATATCAATGGAAATAGAATGACATATACTATCCATCTATGATAGTCTTACCTATAATTATACAGTCCTTCATGAACAAAATCCTCAATCAACTTCGGGTATCATAACCATACCTTCGGGGATACATGTAGAATACATCAAATGTACGCAACTAACTCACCATCAATCTTGATCATACAAATGTCAATCGATTGTACAACATATCTGGACCTCTCCAAGGGTCGAATTCAATATCTAAGGGTTGACATCAATGATAACCAACTGTCCAACACCATGTTGACCACAATATAAATCCATCTATATTAGGGACCTTAGATTCCTCATGCCCCCAAGTTTCAAATAGAAATATAATATCAATTTCACTTGGGATCCAACTTAATCTAGGCCCTTTGTTCAAGTAAATCCCTAATAGTTCCAAGAAAGGATATGAAGTGTCTCAAATCGTTGTTTATTGTTATCCTTTTGGTTTATATCCCTAATAATAGCTTTTCATTTCCTAATTATTTCCCATTTTCCTTCCTTTCTGGCTTCCTTTACCTTTTGAACCTCGTTCCTTAATTCAACTTGATCTCCTGGAATGACGTCTTCATTTATAAATATTCCAGACTCTTTTAAGCTCTCATTTTTACTAAATATGTCATATTTATGGGCATTGAAACTTACCATAACCTAAATCAACCTATCTTTATTTTGAATTATTTTTCCCAACCTTTTTTCTTCTATAAGGATAATTGTTTCAATGTGTGATTATTTTTTAATTCCACCCCGACTATTGCTAATGTGTCCTCATCTTTATGTTATTTTAAACAAAAAGTTATGAGGTTCAAGGATATTTTCTTTCACCTATGGTGTAAATCTACGAGTTTATTAATTTCCTCTTTGAAAGGTTTGATATCCAATTTGTGTTCCATTCTATTTATGGACAAATTGTTAATTAGCTTGTCTTTTGTCTCTTTAATATTGTCCTTAAGATTACTATTTTCATTCACATCTTCTTCCTTCATTGATTGTTTTGGTTCTTGGTTGGTTTTTTCTTTTTCTTATAATCTAGCCTCCATTTTGTGTAGCTAAGTCTCAAACCCTAATTTATTGTCCATCTGTCTCTGAATATTATCTTCAAAGGATCTAAATTTATTATCAATCATTGCCAGTAACTCATTTCAAAGAATTGCTACTAATTCACTTTGAAGTTTGTCTTCTCTCTCTTCTCTTATGAGTATACATTCATTCATGTCGCCGAATATACATCTATTATAGATGTCATATCTATTTTTTTAGAGATGAGGTGGAGGATACATCAAATGGATGTAAATACTTCCTTCCTCAATGAGGTAATTGAGGAAGAGATGTATATTGAACACCCTCAAGGATTTGAGGTGCATGTGAGATATTCTCATGTGTGCATGTTAAAGAAGGCACTTTACGAATTCAAGCAGGAACCGAGGGATTGGTACTCAAGGATTGATGGGTATCTTTTGTTGGAACAGTGGTACGATATTGTCATTGATGTCAAACAAGGTGCATAATAACATTAATCAAAGCTCAGAAGGGAGACTGCATTGTAGAAGTGCCACTGGGATCAAATTCCCAATAGATCAACTAGATAACACCCTCAAAACTGAGAGGAAACTATGTTACAATTGGGAGATATGAAAATCATCGATCGCTAACCAAAGGCACAGATCAACGATCTTGGTTCATTTGGAATCCAAGTATAAATCCATAGAGGTTAGGAGGAATTATGTTCGTTGATGAAATTTTTGGGACAGTCCAGGACCGTCAGATCAATATGAAGACAAAAGTTGGGAAAAATTAAATCCCAACCATTATATCTGGATAAATAATCATCAAATGTAGATTATAGTAAAGGAAAGGATATTGCCAACTCCTTCACTGACCACTCCGGCAAAAAGAAGCTTAGAACATGAAATTTTACTCGGAGGTCGAAGCCTTGAAGTCACAAATTGTCGTCAACCGTTGATCTTGAGTGAAACATGGGAATCGTCAGATCAATTTAAAGGGAAGGAGAAGGTAAACTCTAGCACTGACCACTCTAGAGGAAAGGATTCTAGAACAAGCAAATTTACCCAAAGGCTGAAGCTCCGAAGTAGCGAACTCCAATAAACTCTGACATTGAACACTCAAGTGGAAAGGAGTATAGAACAAGTAAATTTACTAGAAGGTCGAAGCTCCGAAGTAGTGAACTTCGATCAACTCTGATGATAACCACTTTGATGCAAAGGAGTCTATAACAAGTAAATTTACCCAAAGGTCGAAGTCCCAAAGTCCAGAAGTAAATGAGGGGCGTTGGATCATCCACATCAATAGGACACATTGCAAAATCAGATGGTGACAAGTGTCAAGGTCCAGTTGGCACTTTAGTTATATGTAAGTCACAAATATAGGTGAACGTGGCAGCCACTCGGTCAATGCCACATCAATAGTGACATCAACAAGTGTTGTCATAGGGGTAGACCTAGGGTTCAATGCTTTAACATTGCGCCAACAAAACCCTAACTACCAACCCTTTCAGAAACACCTGTGAAGCAGGTGAAGTCTCACCCGAGGTAGAGGCAGGGGGGTTACAGGACTCAAGTGTCTATAACCAAGATGGGACACAGATTTGTGTTTACAAAACTCTGCAAATTACTTAGAAGATAACATGCATTATCTTATCCACTTCATTCACATCGCAGAAGAAACCCTAAGGATAGATCGATGCAGTAAAAATGACATAATACACATCGCACTTAGCATCATAAGTTAGATCTAGCATCCTCGACATAAATACAGAAGTAAGCATTCATGGATCTATCTATCATATATAACAATCAATGCACTAAGAAGATTCACAACATAATCATCATGGCACAAAGTAAACCATTAACACATGATATACGTGGTTCACCCCAGTGTGGGGCTACGTCCACCAACAACTTCTTCTTCTTTATTAGGCTTTGATATCTTACATTCATCTTCTCCTGTGCACTATGCCACAAAGCCAAGCTTGAAACTGGACATGTGATCTATGCACTAAGCACCAGATCCACCTTCCCAAAACCAGGTCAAGGAATATACCCAACTCCTCTGTCAAGCACGTTGCCTTACATAAATGTTCTGTTGCACAAAGCAACTCAAAACTACTTGCCTCTTGCACTTAGATAATTACATCTCTTCACTACATTACATTCTTTCTTATTTATACTTTTACATTGCTTACAAAAAGGCCTAATAATGGGTAAAACCATGGGCCGAAATCCCATAACCCGTTACAAAACCTTAATAAACCCATGTTGGGTCCAGAAATCCCACAAAACAAGTGAGATTCATGATCTCAGCTCCGCCTGGGTGCTTCTTCCTCAATCACTGCATCGAAGTCCAAAGAGTGATCAAACTTGACCAATGTTTCCTCAAAACTTGGTCGAGGGCCAACATGCCCCCAACACTCACCTGTGACTCATCCCGAGTCACTCAGGTTTGGGTAACGCTGCTTCAAAGGCTTAGAGCTTAGCTCGAGCTGCTCGACTTGTTTCTTCACCTGAGATTCCTGCTCAACAAACTCCTGGATCATTTGTTCTGTAATAGGCCCTTCCAGGTGTTGTTCCACTGTTGCAACCACTTGGTCCAGTTGTGAATATTTTCCTTCGATCTCTTCAAACATCGTGCAGGCTTCCTCCTGCACTAGTTGTAGCCTCTTTGTGACTACCACTACTTTGCCCTGGATGGCAGTAATATTTTGCTAGGCCGTGCATTGTTCTTGTGATCTCTTCATTCTCTTACCTGTAGTGAGTGACTTCATATTTTATCTAACTGTCAGTGCCTACTGATGCGCTTCCTATAGCTGTGCTTCCAACTTCCTAAGCTTTGGTTCTTCCATGATGCATTCGTAGGTCTACGCACTTCTGTCGCTTAGTTGCTTGCATTCTGAGGTGAGGGATTCCTCCCTCTAATTGCGCACTTCCCATGGAGTGATTAGTACTACTTGGATCTCAAACACCTTTACCCTTGCTTGAAGTTGTTGGATGGCCTCAACAAGCTTCATCACATGAACCTTGACTGCCTCATGTTCCTCTTGTGCTAATCCTGACACAGAGCGAAGTGATATACTCACCACTTCTTTGACTGCAGTTTGATCTACGAGAAGTTGGTCCTTTTCCCTCTGTATCTTTTCTTTGTCTTCCTCGAGCATCACTCGAAACACATCTTTCTTTTTTTCATAAGCAGTTACATATTACCGCGCAACTCGTAATTGCTCCAAGATCTCTTCTTTTTCTTGTCTCAAGGATTCTATAGACTTCTCCTTCTATTCTTGGACTCGCTGAGGTCGAGCTTCTGTTGCATATGAAAGTCTTCAAAGTTGGGCTGCCTCATCCCCCAACTCTGCAGTCTCTGACAAGGAGGGTGCAGTAGAGACTGCGCGGACCGAGCGAATAGCTTCCTGCAATTCGCTCAATTATTTTTCTATCATGCCATATAGTTCATCCTTCTTCTCTCCATATCTCTGCAAGAGATCCTCAGAAGAATCCTCCATCGCTCTATGGACTAGACTAATGTCATCCTCTGTGAGTGTGGCCTCCATTTGAGGCTTATTGGCATGGGTATTCTTTCTTGCCAAGGGTTTCTGCAGAGAAACCTTCCTCTTCTTCGGTGTTTATGTTTTGGTAGGGGGATCCTTCGATGGAGTAGCTTCACCTTCTCCTTGTTTTTCTCCTTCATCCCCTCCTCCTTCTTTATTTACTTTGTCTCCTCCTCCTGTAGGAGAGCTACATCCATTTTCTTCCGAGGCACTGTATTCCTCATCAGTCTGCACATCCTGGAATTCCTCCTTTTTATTCTTCTTCTTTGCACTTGTCTGTCCTGCATCCTCGAAATGGATGACCAAGGGGCTTCCTATGATGTTAGGGTCGGAGAGTTCTGCATCGTCAACTGGTACAAGGAACTCTTCTGATCACTCCTTTGTGATTTTCTCCATGTATTCGTCTATCAGCTTGTAGTAGGACTTTAACTCTTCCTTTCTGTCATCTCTACATGCAGTGATATAAATAAAATGAGGGTCTGCACGGAAATTAGCTAGTGGCATGTACTGGTGCAAGGTGCACAATTTCATGCGTGGGAACGACTCAATGGAAACCTTTAGTTGTTGATAGTAGGCATGGAACACTGTGTTCTACTACCATTTCTTTGACATATCATTTGTATACCATAAGGTTGAGAACCTCGCGACCAATGTCTCCGAAGGTTCAATATCTGGGAAGGTGGATCCTTCCAACATTTTCCAAGCAACAAATGCAATCAGCATGAGTAGCCAACTGAAGTGGAACTCATATCCCTGATCGTGCACTTTGCGACAGTCTTTCTCAAGCTCGATGACAAGATAACGTTCCCAATTCATTTGCATTCCCTCCATGCATTTTCCTGTGAGGTCCACCACAAACCCGGTGACCTACGTGGGGCGATTCTTTCTAACAAGATTTCCAGCTATGAGTTGGAAAGTGAGGCGCATTGCACCATCCTGGATAGAGGATACCTTGTAGCCTCACTTTCCTTTTTCTACTTCATTGTATGCCTCCTTGATGCGCTGTTCCAGGGAGCGATTTGAGGCCTTCCCTTGGTAGAACTACTGATGGTTCGGTCCCTGCATTGTCAATCCTATAATCCAATGGATCAACGCCAAATCCACAGTAATCCTCCTGTCGAGCCACATGTATCCACCATGATAGCATGACAAGAGGAGTTTAACGCAAGTTTTAACCTCCACGTGTTGGCCAAAATATGGAATATTCATGACATTCAGTATCGTGGACTGCTCCAGCTCCTTAATCCAAGGCCAGGAGACTATGTGAGGCTTCTTCCCAGTTGTCTTCATCAGGTATCTATGAGGCGTGAGCATGGCGTAGTTATTTCTATTGTTTTGATTGAAATCATTGTTCTTCAGGGATGGGATCTATTAGCACTCTGTAAATTTTTTTCGACTGAATAGACAAATGACAGAGGTAACTGTTTCAACCTACTTTAGAGCTAGGAACTAGCCTTCTCAACACAGAGAGGGTTCTCTCGCGTCACTAGGTATTTCTTTGATAGTCAGTGGGTAGATTTGGTTTGTTTGGGGGTTTTATATAGTCTGTGGTGAAGGAAAGGGGGTGACATTTGGGGCTATGGATTCGAAAATGAATAAAGCAATGGCATACCATTAGAACTATATAGAGGAGAAAGGCTAAATGAGGCAATGCGTCCGATTTTTTAAAACTAAAATATGCATGGTGAGAGAGAAAAAGGGAAACAAATAACTGCATTAGAGCATATTGAAATGAATTTTGAATTAGTTAAGAATAAGATTACATCATTTAAATTGCCAAGTCGAGAGTGTCATAAGACGAATTCCGGACTCTTAAATCTCCAATTTAAAAGAGGAAAATGTAAATGGGATTTCAAAGACACAAGAAATACACACTATGAGAGAAAACATAAGTCATATCACAACATTAGAATCTTTTCATAAACAGTTCAAAATGCTTTTGCATTGTATATTCACTTTAGATCCATGGATTTACAAAGTCTTCCTGCTATGAGGGAAGGCCCCTCTTCAGTCCGTTCAAAAAATTATTTATCTTTGTAATAGTATATATAGGTAGATTACATCTGTTATTCAGAACGAATCATCTTCCCCAAAGTTCCAAAAATAGTTGTCGGTTACAAAAGAGTAACGTACAACAACCAAACTCCTATTTTCTAGGGGATGTTATAAACAAAACTGACATATTTGAGGTTTTTTGCCTTGAAGGCCACTTGTCAATATTATTACAAAATTATATGACACACATTAAACTTAGCCTACAATCTATTTCATCTTGGCAATTTCTTCTTTTAATGTATCAAGCCATGCAGGTTGGTTTTCCCTGACACTTTCGACCACCTTAGCTTTTATCTCTGTCTTAAGACGCTTGCTCTATTTCCTCTTGACAACTCTTGTATGGTGTTCGCCTATGTATCCATTGATGATTAAATCCTTCATGATGGGATTTAATCTGACTTCTTCGTCTGCACCTGGCTCTCCCGAAGGCTTTGTATAAAATTTCGCTGCTAAGATTCGAGAAACCAGTTTCTCTCTTTTCTTCAATGAGGAATTTGTCATATTAGTTGAAAATCTTGGTTCACTGGAGGCCACTTGGTTTGTCGTATCCATTTTACCTGGTCATATTAGTTGATGGATTTTCATTCTTAGCAGCTTCCTCCCTCTGATTTTGCACTTCCTGTGGAGTTCTTAGTACTGCTTGGATCTCCAACACCTTTACCCTTGCTTGAAGTTGTTGGATGGCCTCAACAAGCTTCATCACTTGAACCTTGACTGCCTCATGTTCCTCCTATGCCAATCCTGGCACAGAGAGAAGTTCTATACTCACCACTTCTTTGAATGCAGTGGGTCCTTTTCCCTCTATATCTTCTCTTTGTCTTCCTCGAGCATCACCCAAAACACATCTTTCTTGTTTTCATAAGCGGTTACATAGTACCGCACAACTCGTAATTGCTCCAAGATATCTTCTTTTTCTTGTCTCAAGGATTCTGTAGACTTCTCCTTCTCTTCTTGGACTCGCTGAAGTCAAGCCTTTGTTGTATATGAAAGTATTCAAAGTTGTGCTGCCTCATCCCCCAACTATGCAGTCTCTAATGAGGAGGGCATAGTAGGGACTGCACGGATCGAGCGAATAGCTTCCTGCACTTCGCTCAATTATTTTTCTATCCTACCATATAGTTCATCCTTATTCACTCCATATCTCTGCAAGAGATCCTTAGAAGCATCCTCCATTGCTTTGCGGACTAGACTAATGTCATCCTTTGTGAGTGTGGCCTCCATCTGAGGCTTACTAGCGCGGGTCTTCTTTCTTGCCGAGGGTTTTTGTGGAGAAACCTTCCTCTTCTTCGGTGTTTCTGTTTCAGTAGGGGGATCCTTCGACAGAGTAGCTTCACCTTCTCCTTGTTTTTCTCCTTCATCCCCTCCTCCTTCTTTATTTACTTCGTCTCCTCCTCCTGTAGGTGAACCAGATCCATTTACTTCCGAGGTGTTGTATTCCTCATCAGTCTGTACATCCTGGAATTCCTCCTTTTTCTTCTTCTTCTTCACACTTGTCTATCCTGCATCCTCGAAACGGGTTACCAATGGGCTTCCTATGATGTCAGGGTCAGAGAGTTCTGCATCGTCAATGGATACAAGGAACTCTTCTGACCACTCCTTTGTGATCTGCTCCATGTCTTTGTTTGTCAGCTTGTAGTAGGAATTTAACTCTTCCTTTCTCTAATCTCTTGTTAAGCCCTAATATTGGCTCATTACCACTTAATTGGGGCATATTAGATTAGTAATGTTATTTTATTTATGTCGGCTTTAGTCCATTAGTTGTGATTTAGATTAGTAATGTTATTTTATTTATGTCGGCTTTAGGCCATTA